>PVKM010000441.1:0-108140 GCA_004027735.1 Carollia perspicillata
GCTGCTCCCTGGGACCTTAGTGTCCTGAAATCTCCTTCTTACCGTCTGGTTTCTGGTTTTTCAGTGTCCGCTACCGCTTTGTGGATTCTTATTTTCAAATATGTTGCAATACTGTTGTCTGTCTGCTCCGTTCCTCCATGAATTAGCTAGTTTTTCCTCCTTTGTGTAGGGGGAAGTGAACTCCGCTCCCTCCTACTCTGTCGCCATCTTCCCTCTCCACATTACTCAGCTTTTAAATAAACATATTTAGTCTTCAGAATTGGACTTAACTTTATTTATTGGATTTCTCACTGTGCAAGGGCTTGATTTTCCTCTCAACATTTGTGTAGACCCTAGCAAGTTACAGCACATGAGGCATTCCACTTGGCCTACTTTACAAATTATTGAGAAAAAACTGCAATTATGAAAGTATTTAAGTTTATCTCTGTCTTTGTTTTTTATCCTCTATTCTTCCTTTGGCATTTATCTCAGTGTTTCAGCTACTTTAAAATATGTATTCCAACTTGTTCATAAACCCTTGGCCTTACATGCTTACAATCTAGGAGAACCCTTTATGTCTAGACCATTTCCTATCTCATTTTCTCCTCTGCCTACATAAACTTATGTATACAATGTATACTACCTCTGAGCTCCTCCTTTCAGGTAGGATGTTAGCAAAACTCATGTGCTAATTGACACAAATGTTCTCCTGTTTTTTCCTATAATGAGAAGTCAAGTTCTCACTATTTTAGTCATTTTCTTGGTCTAAAACGTTATTTCTAGAAACCCCTGTCAAAATGCAATGTTAGCTGGAAGGCAAAAATCCATGAAGGCAGTACTGTGTGGAGGCAGTACAACCTGCTGGAATGAAAATCTATGCGTGTCTGTCTCCAAACTGTAAGCATTTTCCTTTGTATCACGCCTCTTGCAGTAACTATACTAATATCTAGTGTTCAATACTAACTACAGATACTATATACCAAGGCTGCAGATGTCTCTAGATACTTTTTCCTACCTGGAACACAGAGGTCAGTGATTATATAACTGTAAGATTAAATAAAGGATGGATTATGAAGACATATTTTTCTTGACTCAAATTACATGTCAACTTTAGAGTTAATTGTGGAAATAAAACAGCTAGCCAGAAATGGCATTCAGTTAAAAAAGTATAACATTAGTTCACTTAAATTCACTGATTCAAATATTTTGAACACACACTTTAAGGTAAATGGTAATTTTATAAACCAATCTTTATTTATGCTGCCCACAGGACTGGCTTCCCTATGATTCAATGATCTTTCTCCTACCATCCTCTCATATTAGGTGGATAAATCAGAATAGAATAAGTTTTGCTGTGGTAACAAACAATCCCCAGATCACAGAAGCTTGAACTGACAAAGTTTCTTTCTCTGAACTTAAATACCCTGGTAGATAAGCAGCCAACAGCTTTAAGCATCAACCATTATAGGGGCATAGGAAAAGAGGAAGTAGAAAATTACGCATTAGCTTTTTAAGCTTATGATCACATTTCCCTGGCCAAAGCAAGTTGCCTGGATACATCCGACTTCAACGGAGTCTGGATGTGCAATCACACAGAAAGAGACTGGATATATTTAGTGGAAAGTGCTAGTAAAACCTTACCAGATTATTTGTAGTTCCCCAAACCTATTATTTAACATCACTCTCTTTTGTTCTTGAAAGAATACCCTTATCAATCTATCCCCTTGGATTTCTACCTACCAAATGTCACCTCCTTTCTATCCATTGATAGACTTCATTTCTGTACCATCTTTACCCATTGAAAATAATATATATGTAAGGTTTATAGCATCCAGAACACTATTTTATGTATCTGTGCTTTATCTATCCCCTCAAACCAAAAGACCATGTTTTATTAATCTATGTAATCTATGTGATTGGCAAAGGTAGACAGTCACCAAAAATAGTATGTTCGTAAAGTCTTTTTGCAGTTTGATTTTTTAAAAATTTCCTCTTCTTTGTAAAATATAAATTTATTGAAGATTCAAAAATATGTGCAAGATTGATTTGTTCTAACATATTTCTTTTATTTTCTAGTTAATAAACTATTACATTAAACAGTCTCAATTATGTGATTGAAAATGATGTTATTCAAAAGTAATGGTGGATATGTTAAAAGTAAAAAAAAAAACAAAACGAATTCTTCTTGTCTAGTTTGAAGAGAGAGGCACACATATGATTACAGTAATGCAATAAATGAAGATTTTACCAAGTGAACACTGATATAGAGAAAGAACCCATTAATTCTGCCTGGAAAGGTCAGGTACAGCTTCCCAGAAGAAATGACATTTGAGCTGAGTTCTTAGGAAAGAGAAGTATATAGAGATGGGAGTGGTAAGGGGCAATCGTAGGGGTCAAAGCCATAGAGTCAGATATTTAGTACTTTTAAGGCAAGTTACTAAAATGCTGAACAGATTATTTAACATTTTGTGTCAGTCTTCATACATGCAAAATGAGATTGTACTTACCCATTTCAAATGGCTGTTATGAGGGAAACAGCTGTTGTGAGGGTAAAAAGGAATATTATATAAGAAATTGGAGAGCACCATGAAAATGTAAGATAGGGACCTTGAAAGGTCAGTGGAATTTTGATGGGTAGAGAAAGGGACTTAGGACATATAAGGTGATAAGAACGGTGTATGTAAGCAAAGACCCCCAGGAGGGAGGTTGATTAGGTAATGGAAAATTGATCATTTTGGCAAGAATGGTAACCAGCAAGTTAAAATTCAAACACTAACCAATCAGGCACAAGTATAGAAGTCTGGTTTAACAGAAGGGCAAAGCTGGCTGTCTTAATATGGATATATATATATCCATAAATATCCATAAATATGGATATATGGCCTCTAGTTAGAGAAATTACTCCCAAAGATTTTTCTGAGGCTTGTGGTGTTTTTACACCCATAAGCATGTCTCTTGTAGGCATTGGTCCAATGGTCCAAAAGAAATGAGGGCAAGAATCACATTTAGCTTGAGGGTGTGTCTTTGACAACTTTATTATTAGTTATTTGCATGACCTTACAACTTATAATTTCTATAGCCACACAATGTAGCAAAAGATATCTGTCCCTAACAGCAATGTTACAAAGATAAATAGCTTCTTTAACTTCAAAGGAAGGAAGGATATATTTTGTATCCGTAAGTAATTAATGAAAGAATTTCTTTCATATTTATGTTTGAGAAAGCTGAGAACCAAATAATTTTCTTCCGTAAGGTTCATTTAAACATGTCATTCTTACCTTTTTAAAGTCTTTAGCTCAAGGATATTGTCTGTTGGGTGCACTCTTGAAAATATTTACAGGGTAACTAACTATACTGTTTACTGGTTTCATCACTCAGCATTGATTAGGCAAAATTAAATAAAGTTTACAGGGAACCATTAAAATTGAATAGTGGATTTGTAATATTTTCTACACTTACAATTATTAGAGAAAAATAATGACTTTCAACATAATAAAGCTTCTAACACAGAGAAAAAGAGAAAATGTAACATACTGTCGTCAACTACCCTAGTGCCATATTTACTTCAGATTTTTTAAATCAATCATTACAGATACAGTCGAAGCTCTCTGTGTACATCTTTTTAATCCCATTCCCTATTATATATACCCAGAAATGATAACCACTACACTGAATTTGATATTTATCATTTCTATGTATACTTGAAAGTTTTAAACATATGTATAAATCTATAAATAATATTTTATTTTGCATGTTTTATAATTTTATACTCATGGTATCATAATGTACATATCTATCTGTTTTCTTTTTTCAACATTGTTCTTGAGACATCCATTTTAATACATGATAATGGGGACCATTGATTTTAAATAATTTATTCCTCATTATATGGAAGTATCACATTATTTTAATCTATGTCCTACAAATAACCATTTAGGATGTTTCTACTGAGATATTTTATATATCACACTGTTTTATTAGCTGGGTGCACATGAATAAAATTCTGCCTTAGAATATATCACATACTGTTGTCACTATGAGAAACAGCTCTATCATGAACCAATATTTCTTTTGTAGAGTTGCTTATTGTGACTTACAATTGGACACAGGGAATCACATGGTAACTGCAATGTCAGATGCTTTCAAAGTAAAGATATAGTTTGAATGAACCCACGCTATACAGAAGATGAATATTGATTCCTTCAACATCAAAATACATTACTGTAGACTCTGATGTTTTTTTTCAGATGTCTGAATTTATTTTTATAAATAATAATTAAGTAGAGTTTAGTAATTGGTTTCTGAATTGATAATATAATCTTACCATTGGATGAGCATAAATAGGCAAAAGTCAGGCTCAATTTTCTTTTTCAGGGTTTATATATGACAAATTTCAGCGGTTGAAACAACATTAGATTTTATATCATAAAATCAACATAACATAATTGATTTAGAGCCCATACTTCAAACCAAAGCTAATTTTCTCCAATTAAAGTGTTCAAATATATATAGCATACTAAAATATCAATCAAAGATCTCCTACCTAAAATGTGGTTTAAATTGACCCTGAAAGAGAATGCCTATTCTGACTGTTCTCTCTGCGGTATTTTCAAATGCTCTGGAGGTCTACTGACCATCTTTTAGAGTTCTCAAATACTCTTTGTAATCCATGCTAGTCTCATGGCTGTCAAGTCTTCTTCATTCAAATTGTATGATATATTGGTCTAGCAAAGTTAAGCTATTCGATGGTAATAGCTCCCAAACTGAAATTGCTTATAGTAAGGTTTATTTCTCTCTCTTTATTTGTCAGTCACAGTCATCTTCAGCTTTGTTCTATCATTCTGGGACCCAGATGAAGAAGGATCCCCTTTGTGGAACACAGTGTGGTTTGGCAGTGGTTTACATCACTTTCTTTCTCATTTCCTTGAACAAATGAAGGCATAAGGCCAAGCCTGCTATTCAACAAGGTAAGGAGGTAAAGTCATACCATTGGGAGGGACAAAAATATTTGGGAACAGTAATAAAATACACCACAGATGTTGTTTTCCTTCTCAGACAGATATGGTTTTGACTGGCTTTTGGATTATTTGTAAAATCAAATTTGTTTTAAGTTTTGCTAATATACAAGTAAGACTTTCTTATCTCTGGGATGGGAGTTAATTCAATTTAGTGCTTTCTGTGAATGTACAAAAAACCTAGAATTAAAATCACTTTGAAAAATCAATAAATATCTGGAGGCTGTATGCATATCATTGTGCTCTAAGTATAAGCAATATTAACTTATAAACTGAGTCAACTGAAATCTTTACTATATCACTCTGAATCAAGGAAAAATGACTGGTTTCCATCCTACTCCTATTTCATCTATGAGTAGACCCTCGAAAAGTTGGTATTTTAAATGAGGCTATTCAAATAGTTTCTTCAAATTTGATGAAAATCTCTATTTTTATGTGATGTCATAAAGAACAGAGGTTTAATTTAATTTATATAGATAGAAATGAAAGATTTAAAAAATTTAATTGTATATGACATGTGCATTCAGACCAGTTTTTGTTGTTGTTTTGTTTTTTGCTAGCAATTCTTTCTTTAATGCTTTTTTAAAAGTTAGTTGTCAATAGCTGGTACCTTGGGCACTGAATCCAGGTTTGCTTAATCTGACTCTTTTTTGCAGCAGTCTCTTCCTATTTCAAGATACTTAGAAAATTCTTGGTTTATTTTCTAAAAATAAAGTAAACAATCTCATTTTTGGAAGCTAGCTTCTTTTTAAATGATATTTTATGATTAGACGGTTTAAAACAATTACCAGTTTGGTTTCCCAACAATAGACATGACAACTAATCACACTGCACAACAATATTTATTCACTCATAGGAAAATAATAGTAATTATTTTCGCTATTCATAATAATAATTATTATAGGTAACACAGAGTGCTATTGCCATTGTTTTAAGTGCTTTACATGTATTGATTAATTTAATCTTCACAAGAACCCTATGAGGTAAGATAACAATATCATCCCCATTTTACAGATGAGGGATTTATAATACTTTAATACAAATCTAAATTTAGCTTTGAAAAAAAATAAGTCAAGTTTGGCAGATTTATCAGCAAGGCTAGGAAGTTGGCCAGTTGAAGCAGGAAAACAACAGAAGAAAGAGAAATACTAACAGAGCTTGTTTAGAGGTTTCCCAAACCTTACTCTATTCTCTAAATAAAAGAATTTCAAACAACAACAACAAAAAAACTTAGGCAATTCTTACAAGTTGTTAGTCAAAGTAGAATTATTTTCTATTTAGCTCAACAAATAGCCTTTTAATTTTTGTGATGGGCAAGATCCAGAACTCATATATAGATTACATTATGATCTTGAAACATTAGCCTTTTCTAATCTTCAAAACATAGAAGCTCAGGAAACTGTGCTTCTAGTTAGAATAGAAATAAAGTGCATATGTTACTATTTCTCCTTTCCTGATTGATTACCTTCTTTTTCAATGGCGGTGAGACCACAACCCGTTGTAGAATAGCTACACAAGAGGAAGTGAAAGCAGTTATGACATTCCAGTCACATGTTAATCTGGAAAGCCATTTTCTATTTGTAGATATTTTGGTGGACTATCGCATATGTATAAAATGTTTTTATAGGGGTATATTTTTTATACGATGATATGATTGAATAGGTGGATAATAAACCTATTCAAAGGAAATAGTAATTAACTAAAACTCATAGTTCCAAAGTTGTATTTGATTAAAAAACATTAAAGATTTAAAAAATTATATAAGATCAATAAAAGAATCAAATGAAAGCATTGATGAATCACATTTTTATTCTATTTATGATAGTTTCAATTTGCTGTCTATAACTTTTTCATTGATATTCTTAAAAAAAGGGGTTAAATTTCAGCAGACTCAAGTTTTTCTAAATGTTAGGATTAACATCTGTCTATTCTCAGCAGTTCATTCCTGAAAGGAGAAGCTCTAGAAAATAATCTATTACTTAGTTTGCTTTTTATATTTAAGTATACTATAAAGTATTTAAACCTTTAATCACTGGAAAGAATTTTCATAGAAATTTTAGAGAAACTAAGGAAAATAATAACTGGATTTACCAATAACTTGAATATGGTTGAGGGAAAGGCAGCAATCAAAATTGATCATTAGTTAAATCTAAGAGACGGGAGAATATTCAGGTGCATGTCATTGATAAGTCAGAGTGCAGAGATTAGGTAGAGGTAATATTTGTTTTCTTACAAAACTTGACGTTCCGTTTCCTGAATATATTATCACTTTGATTCCTGTCAAATTTTAGTGACAGGTAACTTGAAGCAGTAATAAAAGACCTCTAGGTAATTTACAATTATCTTAATATTTTAAAAATGCGATTAAGTGCTTTACACAATAGCGTTTTCCATGTTCTGGTTATAGAGCAGAAAGAACTTAAACGTGGCAAGACTGTAATATGCCAAAGGTCACATAACCTGTAGTCAACCAGATCTCCTAATTATTAATCTAGTGCAATATTTTAAGATTCATTAGATTACTAAACATGATTAGTTAACAATGCACCTGACACACATCCTGTTTCATAAAAATCATCCCATTAACCTTTGTGGATCTATGCATTTAAACCTACGTGATCTAGGAAATCATCTAAAAACATTTTTGCTTTTTTTAAAAATGGTGGAGTGGAGTGTATGTATAGGCTAAGAGAAAAACTGAAGAGTTTATCAGATCCTAGGCTCTTTTTCTACAGGTTCAAAAGGATAGAAGGATGAAGTGATACCAGGCTGAAACAATTCAGAGAACCAGTATTCGGATGCTTCTATTTTAAAGGACGCTTCTATTTTTAAATGCTAAAGCAGCTTTTAACATAGAAAAATATATATTTTTCTTTCAAGCAAACTGATGTTGAGAATCACTGCTGCTCAAAAATATTTTTGAGATACTGTTGTACGTTAATAAAGTGATTTTTAAAAAGGAAAGCAACTGTAGTCTGGAACTTCTCTCTTCGCCCTCCTCCAAACTCCAGCCCTCCACATAGTTAAGTCGCATAGCTGAAAGGATTTTGCTCATTTTTTCCAAAACACTTCATATCTGGGTAGTCGCCAACCGTGGAAAGTTTCAAATAAATATAACATTTGGGAAAGGGACGAGGCTCGTCTGGGGCTGCCTTCGCGGGACCGCCGCCCTCAGAGGCGCAGCCACACGCCCTTACCCAACAGCCGGGGTCCAGTTGCAAGTCTGGACCAGCCGAGCTCTCGTCAGCCCCGCTGAACCCCGGCCCCTCAGCAGCAGGGGCTCGTGCCCATCAGCCTCCCCAGCAGTTTGAGGACCCGGAGTCCAGGAACCCATCCGCTTCGTAAATGACAAGACTCCTGAGTCCCTCGTTCCCAAATAGGGCAGCCCCAGCTTTGGCAAAGCGAGAGGAAGGGGCTATTCTGCAGCCCGGCCTGGCTCCGGCGATTCACGCGTCAGTTTCCTTCCTCTCCCCGCCTCCAGCGAATCCCCAGCCAGCCTCGTAGCGTATTAAGCGCCGAGAGAAATTTGACTGCTCCAGTCCCCAATCAGAAGAGAGCTTGAGAATCTGAACCAATAGGGGTAGGCGAAGTGGGCAGAGCGCCGGCGTCCTTCCTCCTACCTAGGAGGGTGAGCGCGGAATGTGCCCAGCCCTCCCCTGCACTACTGCCTTAGTGCGGAGCTCTCCGCGGCTTGAGGAGCAGAGGCAAAGGAGAGGCCTCGGGAGGCGGAACCACACCCACACCCACGTCGCTGCCTCTGTCCTTGCTTGTCCTCGCTTGCCCTTTCGCGGTCCCGCGGGATAAGGCATCCTGGTAGGAGAGCGGCCGCCCACGCCCCTAGCATCTTTCCCTGTCCAGCCGGCACTGACTGACCAGGCGGCATGATGCGACTTCGAGGTTCGGGGATGCTGCGGGACCTTCTCCTGCGGCCGTCCGCCGTTCCCAGCGCGGCTCTGAGGCGGGGGCAGCCTCTCGGCACGACGTGCCGGCGCGCCCCGGGCGGGGGACCCGAGGCCGCCGGGTCCGCGGCCGCCGCGCGGCTGTACCCGTGGTGGGGCGGGGGCGGCCGGCCCGCAGGGCTCCTTGCCCGGGGCTTGTCCAGCTCCCCCTCAGAGATCCTCCAGGAGCTGGGCAAGGGGGGCTCGCAGCAGCAGCAGCAGCAGCAGCAGCCGCCGCCGCCGCAGCCAGGGGCGTCGCCGCCTGCGGCCCCCCCAGCACCCGGCCCCAAGGACGGCCCCGGGGAGACGGAAGCGTTCGGCAACCGCGAGGGCAAGGAACTGGTGGCCTCTGGAGAAAAGTGAGTGTCTCCGAGCGTCGGCGGAGGAGGCCTCCTTACGCGTGGGGCCCGGCCCGGGGCAGGGCCTGCTGTGGGGCGGGATGGGAGCGGAGGTTCCAGGAGAAAGAAAGAAAGAAAGATGCCGGGCGGCCTTCGCTGTCTACGCCCTTCGATAGGCCCAGCCGCGCCCGAGCCTTCCCGGCCCGCGCCCCTCCGCTGGGCCCTCCCTGCTTTTCTCCGGCCGCCCGGGTGGAGCGGCGGAGGCGCCCGATTGGTTCACCCCCCGCCTTGGAGAAGTGGCTGCCTGACCCACGCCGCGTGCGCCGCGCCCGGGCTCCGGGCTGCAGTAGCTGGGCACGCGCCCAGCCCTTCGTGGGTGATGCCGCACGTACATCTACACGGAGTGACGTTTAGGAGTCGGGGATAAGCAGAGCCCGTGCTTTCCGGACTCGTCGTTTTTCCGGGCTCGGGTTTCCTCTTAGTCTGCCATTCTTCGCTCTCTGCTACCATCTCTTTGGAAGCCTAGTGTAAGAGTATTCTTAATATTAACGGGGTGGCTCCTTCAGGCCCGTGTTGGGCCACCGGGGGCACCGGAAATAATGTTTCCGAAGCGAGATTAGGAGGAAAAAGGTCACGTGGCGGAGAAGATGGGGCACGCACTGCAGACCACCTGTGTGCGCTGTGGCTTTGGCCTGTCCGATGTCCTGCGTGAGGTGGGCGATTTTTTTAAAGTAAAAACCAGAATTCCGAAGATGAAATGTGACCGGTAAAACACTAACTGAAACATTCGAGTTAACTTAAACTGATAGGATGTTAATTCACTTGTACCACAGAGCAGTTTAGCCTTAAAACAAAATGGGTTTTTCTTACACAGCATGTGAAGCAGTTTCCTGGATATTTTGTCCTGTGTGCTATAAATGGACACAAATTTACCTGCCTGCTTGCTTTATACTTTACTCTTTTTCTGATACTGTACTAACATTATATGGTCGGTTTTGTCTCCTTTTTATTTATGTTACTATCTCCAGCTCCATAGTACCTTAAGTCAAATTGAAAGTGTGTTCTTACTATTTTCAGTATCAGTATCAGGTCTGTTTGGTATTTCCTGTAATTGAAGTTGGCACCTTCTTAAAACATTCCAAACTAAAGTTGTTTTTCCAGACTGAAAAAAAATACTGTTTTTTTAAAAATTGCTTGATGGGCACAATTTGTAGTATTATTTGATAATGATTACGTGCTACAGAGTAACTAACCTTATGACCATAGGCACACATTTAACATCTTCAGTTAGAAAACTCAGGGCCCTTCAAGATCTAAAAAGCTAGACTTTTGTGAAATTTCTACCTCTCTTACGTTTTTTAGAGACTAGAATGTGTATGGTTAATCTCATATGGTACTCTTATTTAACATCATCTGTTTTATCAGACATGTAACTAGTTTACATACCTGTGCCCAAAATTACAGAATTGCAAAATGCAATTACTGGCATTTAAAAGTTGTCCTTGAAGGCTATAGGGTAGGAACTGCTTTTTATTGAAAATGCCTTCCAGTCTGTCTCTCTTCAGGGGCTCTCGTCTCCCCTTTATGTCCCTTGTCGGGAAGCTGAGCCCCTTTAGTGATTTACGTGTTTTCCAGAAGCTTGAACCTTCATTGCCTTCTGAATAACATCTCTTGTTAGCAATAACTTTGAAACACTATTTTGGCTAATAACACTGACTGACTGACTTATACTTAACTGACAATCCCTACATTAAAAAATGTCCTGTCCCATCTCCCTAGGCCCCAAAGAAAATCAGTCTAGGCCAGGGAATCATTAAGAATATTTGCTCATATGTCCTGGGAGTTTGAGTGGCTAATAAGATAATTTTGTTTACCTTAGTACAAAAGAGATTTTCGGGGTTTTTGCCACCAAAGTTGGAGTAATAGCTGGACTTGTTCAAACAAGCATACCTTGTAGATATTTCGGGTTCACTTAACACACTCTTGTAATAAAGTAAATATTGCAACAACAAGCAAGTTGTACTCTTTTTGCTGGTCTTGCCCTTCAGTTTGGAAAGAACGCAAAAGTGCCATACCTGTGAAGTACAGTAAAACTGAATGCAATAAAACGAGGCATACCTATATACCATAATCCTGAGAGCTTTCAGTCAAGGATTTCAAGAGTGAACCCCATCTGTCTCCAGTTTATGTATAAAGTGAAGAACACTGGTCTTAAGATTGTGCAAAAAATTTTAATCTGGTTAAAGATACTATTTTTTGAATAATGTGCTCTTCAAATGTAGCTTTCCTACTTTGACTTCTTTTATTTTGCCTTTACGTAATAAACATTTTTCTTATGCTGGGAGGTAAGCTTCCAGTCGATCCTGTTATGCTTTATAATGCTCAGCTTCCAAAGCATCGTCATCCCTCAATCAGCAAGCCACCTGGAATGCCAGCACTCACTCAGGACTCTGCCAGGTTTTATAGAGGATTACTAAAAGAAATAGCCAGGTGAAAAATGGGTTAATATTTTGTAAAGGGCTTACTTAATAGTATTTACTTAACAGTATTTGGCATGTGTTAAGTACAACATAACTGTTTATTAAATAAATAAGAATAAAATTGCTTTGCTGTTGTAAAACCTGACAAGGACATTGGTCTTTGAATTTTAGGCTCACACATAAGAAACTTTTTTAGTGTCCAGAAAAAAAGTTATATTGCAAAAGTATGTTTCTTATAGGAAACTATGTGACTTGCACTGTTTACCCTTTTGCCCTGCTTACCAGTAAGCTGGGAGTGAATTTAAAACTTAAATATAGCAATTTTATTAGTTCACATGGCTGGGTATTTGCTTTTCCTTCTTACCTTGGTCTAACTATATTTTATCAACCTTATCATACTATATTATGAAAAGCAGTGGGTTATAAACAAGTTACCTACTTAATCTTTTTCCCATGGTCAAACTCTTTGAGTCATTGTCATTCTAGTATTTGCTGTCACCTTCAGCCAACTTCAATTCTGGTTTAGGTTAAGATTTTACTACTATCTTTTATATCTTATGGAAAAATGTGATGATCTGTGTCCAATTTTCCATGTAGTGCTCTTATTTAATTTTGTTACTGTTCTGTCATTTTGAAAACCATTTTGCTCAGTTCTCTGAGTTTTTAAGTTGTTTCTCTTCTTTCCTGACTGTTTCTGAGTTTGTTCACTGGTTGAATCCTGAGGCTGAGGCCTTTGCTTCTTTTCCGTTTGTCTTCCTTCTAAAGAGCATATCCCTTCTCTCAGTCTTGACTCTTGTCTTTGTGTAGGTAATATTATCTCCCCTCCAAGCTCTGTTCTCTCACTTACTCCACATATCTGATGATTTCAAATGTAAAATCTGTACCCCCATATCAATTCTCTTTTTTTAATCCTCACCCAAGGATATTTTTTAATTGATTTTACAGGAGAGGAATGGGGAGAGACAGAGAGACAAAGACACCAATGTGAGAGAGAAGCATCATTTGGGTGTCTCCTGTACTCACCCTGACCAGGAATTGAACCCACAACCTTTGGTGTGTGAGACAAGGCTCCAACCATCTGAACCACCTGGGAAGGGCCCCATATCCATTCTCTTGTCTCATTTCAATCTATTTTGCATGTTTTGAGATTAATTTATAGACTTTTAATTTTAAAATATCACTGGAATAAGTATTATAAGAGGTCACAGACCATGCTATAGCATTAGAGATTTTTTTTAACTTATTTATTTTTAGACAGAGGGGAAGGGAGAAAGAGAGAGAGAGAAACCTCAGTGTATGGTTGCCTCTCACACATGCCTCCCACTGGGGACCTGGCCTGCAACCCAGGCATGTGCCCTGACTGGGAATTGAACCAGCAACCCTTTGGTTCACAGGCCAGCGCTCAATCCACTGAGCCACACCAGCCAGGGCAGCATTGAAGATTGATTAATTTTTATACCAATGCTTGTCTTAAATAGCCATTTTTATCACAGTGTCTTTTTCTCTGTCAAGCATGTCATGCTTCATTTCTGTAAAGCCCAGAAGTATATTTTAGGGTCCCTGTGAAGGATTGGCAGGCAGGTGGGGGTGAGGGGACATTTTATTATTTAATTAGAAAGGAAAAGAGTGATAAAACAGAAGGACCAGGCTGGGAAAGTAGCAGTACTTGTAATGCTCTTTAGAAAATAGGTAATAATACCAATCTTCTACAACATTGAAAGTATTCCATTAAAACAATATCATTTTTTGTCTATCAGATTGGCAGATGTTAAGTTAAAGCAAGTAATGCAAAGGTTGTGGGAAATAGGAACTCTTACATTGTTGGTACAAGTATAAATTAGTTCAGCTGTTTGTGGGGGCAGTTTGGTAGCATCTTGAAAACTGCATACTCACATGCAGTAATTGTGTGTTTGCTCACCTATACAAAGTCATGGCATTTCAAAAATATTTTTTAAATCAAAATAGAATAATTATTATACTAAAAGTGAAAGTGCACACAAAAGTGATTTCAGCTACCTTCAGATACTATGACTTTGTTTCCAGAGTTTATATTCTTAAGAAATGGAAAGCGAGGGCCAGAGAATCATTACATTCTGTTGAGAATTGAATTTCAAAGTAAGATTAAATACTTCTGCATTTCAGCAAACATTGAATTAGGTCTATAGAATAGTACTGATAATAAAATTGAGATAGTGTTTAGCAGGTATAGGTAATACATTTTGGAATCAAAAGACAGTCTGTTGAAATAGATGACATTCTGTTACAATCATTTAATAATGCATTTGTTTTTAATTTGTAAAAGCATATTTTCAGTTCACTTGAGCTAAAATAAAAATTGAAAGTATAATTAATTTTGATAGGGGTTTTCTCAGTGAATTCCCTCAGTCATTTTATTTGTGATTTCCTCAATATTAAAAAAACTTTTATTATCAGTGAGGTTTTAATGGGATCATTAACACATATACTACTTTTGCTGCCTAATGTTTACATTAAACCACACACCTATTTAGCTGTCAGTACATCTATATAGGATCTGTAATTAACAAACTGCATGCTACTAATAAATATTCAGATGAGGTCATTGAAAGAGCATGCATTAGATCCAGAAATCTAGTCTCCTTGAGTTTTAACTTCTTGTTTTCAGGTTTTACTGTTTTACAAAGAAGTCTGTACCTCAGAACCAACTAGTTCAGGATATGACAATCATAAAATTTAATCATTTTTTTAAAGACAGTATGTAGGGAAAAGTTATTGAGGAGGGAGAGGCAAGGGCGTAGGACACTATTTTAGTCTGGAAAAAATAAATGTCACCTTGAAGAGAAATTTGTTGAAGATATTTGTGTGTTTCTTTGAGTTTAAAAAAAAAAACTTCGAAAACAGTAAAAAGCTGTATACTAGTACCTTCTTGTAGTATTGAAATAAAGAAAAATTATGTCTGTAGAAACGGAAAGTCTAATTGTAGGATTTGTATTCTTTAAGGACCTCAATCTTTAAATTCTGTATAAAACCAAGGAGTTGCTTGTCTGTGCCTTTTCACTTTTTAAGTCATTTGATACTAAGAGGAATGCTTGCCCTGACTGGTGTGGCTGAGTTGCTTGGTCATCCTTCGGCAAAGTGAAAGATTGCTAGTTTGATTCCTGGTCAGGGCACATGCCTGTTGCGGGTTCAGTCCCTGGTTGGGGCACATACTAGAAGCAGCCAATCAATGTTTCTTACATGGATGTATTCTCTCCCTCTTCTTCCTTCCCTAAACAAACAGATAAACAAATAAATAATCTTTCTTTTAAAAGGAGGAATGCTTAAGAAAGCCTAGTGAACTTTATAAAAATAGTTACTATGTAATTATTGCTATCTCTAAGTGAGGTAATAGCTTTCAAGTAGAGATGCTGTTAATATGATTTTATCCTGGAATCTGCTCAGATGTAAAATTGCTTTGGTTATGAAACAGTGCATATAACTGATTACTGGGTGATTTTTCTGACCACCTACAATGTAGTAGAAATGAAATGTTAATGTGTCTTGGCTTCCTTTGGGATGTATCCCTGGTAGGTAAGTAACATTACTGCTTATTACTAAAGAAATGCTATAGTGAAAACACTCATTTTAAAACACAGAATTATTGATATTGCATGATGAACAAAAGTTGATAGCTTTCAGGATTTAGAAATACATTTTTTGCATACTAATTTTTGGTACAGGCCTCTAAAGAAGATTCTTAAATTGTCATATTGATGAGGCTATGGAGTGACATAGGTACTTCCTTAGATTCTTGGTTGGAGTTATTGAAAGAGTACAGACTTTCTGAAGAACAGTTTTAAATTGTATGAAGAAACTGTAAATATATTCTCTAGGGTAACAAAGTAAGCTACATATAGAAAAGATTTACTAATATTTTGGGACAGTATTGTGCATATTAGAGAAAAGTGGGGGAAAACTTGTGTTCAACATTAGTGGAATGGTTAAATTATGGTACATCCACATGAAAGTCTCTTATTTGGTTATTTAAAATGTATACAGACTCTTTTTATGGATATAAGGAAAATGTAAAATGTTAGGCCCAAAGTTAGAATGCACATTTTTTAAAGATATCTCAAGTGATCTTAAGCTTTTGGAAAAAAAAAGCTTTAAAAAGTGATAGAGGGAAATAAGCTGCAATGATAATAGCAGTTGTGGTTTGTGAAACTGAACATTATTTTTCTTGTCTCCTTGAAGTTACTTTTAAGATTTCACTGTATAAGTATATATAACCTCAATAATCAGAAGAACCACCCTGTTAAGTTTTATTTATTTTTCAAAAGGTTTTATTTATTTATTTTTTTAGAGAGAGGGGAAAGAAGGGAGAGAGGGAGAGAAACAGATCAATTGCCTCTTGCATGCCCCCAACTGGGGACCTGGCCCGCAACCCAGGCATGTGCCCTGACCGGGAATCTAACTGGCAAATTTTCAGCCCACAGCCAGGTGTTCAATCCACTGAGCCACACAAGCCAGGGCCACATTGTTAAATTTTAAATAGTTAATCTCTGCTATTCTCTTATAGTCTGCTTTCCTAATATCCTGTTGCTGGTATGTATAATAGTAAGCACCATTCACCGAAAAAAATAGTAAGCACCACTTACATGAAAAAAGATTATGAATAGGTTTGTGCTGTTGCTGTTTATCAGTATTATTCAGTTATATTCACTACAATTTTTTGTTTCTAAACTATTCTTAGTATAAGTCTCCTTAGAAAATGTTGCATATTTTTCTGCCATTTTAAAACATAATGAATAGGGTCTAACATTTCCCATTAAGTTATGTTTACTATATGTGAGCATTACTACGCAGTGCTAAAACACAGTGATGCTCTAAGCCAAGTGTTGGCAAACTTTCTCTGAAGGGCCAAATAGTAGATAATCTTGGCTTCGCAGGCTGTCTGATCCCTGTTGAAACTTTTCAAATCAGCTATTGTAGCAAAACAGCCATGGACAATAGGTAAATAAGAAAGACATGGCTGTCTTAAAATAAAACTTTATATACAAAAACAGGTGGTCCCCTGCTATAGTTTGCTGTTAGTGGCCCCTGCACTAAACTGTGTTTAGTTATGAAAGCTAGTCTTTCATACTTTGATTGGTTCTGCTTTGAATGAGTTTGCTCTGTGATTTTTGTATCTTTTTATCAGTTGCTACATCTTGTTTTTGTCCTTCATGTCTGTACTATAGCTATTTTCACTCTCACCTTCTATACCCCACTGCCCTTAGCTTTAAGGGAAATGTGGTAAAATAAATATAAAATTTACAGGTTTAACAGTTTGTAAGTATACAATTCAGTGACATTAAGTACTCCACTTATTTAAAAGAACTCAGGTAATTGAGCTTTATGTATAAAATCTGTATACATAAGTCCTTTATGTGCACATAGGTCCTGAGTCAATAAAATTTATGGTTTTTAGTGTAGGAATTTAGGAGATCTATTTTTAGCAATCCAAAAACTGAGAATTAAAGTTGGAAATGATTGTAAAGACATCTTAATTCCCCTCATTTTACATATTTTATAGACTGGCCACAGATAGTAAAAGACCTAATGGAGTTCATACATTATTAGGATTTCTTAAAAAAATCTAGTGTTAGCAGATTAATAAACACTGTGTTGAATTGATTACTTTTTGAGGTTCATGATTGGAAGAGACCTTAAAATTCCATCTCCCCAGATGACGTACTTCTCTCTTTTTTAATAAAAATCCCCCTATAGACTGTTACTCATTTTTTGCTTGAGTACTTCTTGACAAGAGAATTCACTTCCTTAGCAGACAGCCCATTTTCAGAGCTGTTTTGTATTATGAGTAGCTTAAGTTTGCCTTTTATTAATATCTACCCATGTATTTTAGTTATTTCAAAGAAAACATCTCTGGTATCAAAGTGGCTGAAGTGACAGAATTCACATAGTACCTGTATTTTTACAACTAGAATGATTTGTTTGATTTGTTAAAGGATACTTGACTAAAGGAATATCTGGTTGGAAGGACTAACAGAGTTGGACATGGGAGGCTTGATCTGCCATGTACTCATCCCCTCATCAGAGAGAGGCAGATTGCCACCCCCGCCCCACCACCACCCATTAAGACTTCTGAAGCTGTACATGTGGACAAATTACCATTACTATTAGCTGATATGAATAGCCCAGCCATTTCCTCACATAAAGCTAGCTTTTGTGCTTCTTTCTTTGACTTGGTCTTGAATAAATTTCAATAAAGTCCAATCAAAACAGCAGCCCTAATTTAATATAATCTCATCCTTGCTTTTTTCAGGATGCAGTTTTAACAAGGCAGAACAAAAATTTAATTACTTAACATTTTCAAGGATAAAAATTGACCTTTGTCAAGAAAGCTGTAAGTTTAGGGTGACCATCCACCATGGCCTGCTTTTAGTTAGGCCACCGTATGTGGCTACTTTCCATGTCTGGGTTGGTAAGGCCCACCATGTGTGCCTCCCCTCAGCTTTTCAGGTTTAGTATGTGGGCCCTTTTTCATTGACACAGCGGGAAGTACCTAGGACTGGAAACCAAGAACCAGCTCTCTTAGACTAATTCTGGTCCAGTGACTCAAGAGCTGTGTGACATTGGACATGCTGCTTGATTTTGAGACTGTCCTTATCTGTAAATTGGGAACCGTTTACCCACCTTGCTTTACTACCTAGGATTTTGAGATAAAACAACAAAGGTGGTTTTTTTTTTAACAGTAAATCTTCAAAATATGTAAGATCTTACTTTTATGTAACACCAACAATAACCCTGGGGTAAAGTGACTTAGAGAGTAAGTAGAATTTGTTACTTTGTCAGACATATAATGGTAGATGGTTAGCTACCTTCAATTCAGCTTTCAACCTCACAGGTTTAATCTGCTATTTGCTGGTGATGATGGACACAGTAAGATCACTCAAATTCAAAACGATAAACATTTAGAAACAAAAAATTGTTTTTAAAGATCATTTTTGGGGTGGTAGTTCATCATTTATTGGTTTACTTAACATAGATTTCTTCCAACCATGAAAATAGGTATTTTAATAGCTTGTAGGTAGAAAAAGACATGTTAATCCGTATATCCTAAGTTCTGGTTATTTGCTGTTCTTTACAAACATCCAGTGAATGCTTAACTTTGTTGTTTTGGTAGTTCTATTTCCTTTGCCTGAAATCCCCATTTGTTTCCATGTTTCCAGCTCCTACCCAACTTTTAAGTCTAATTCAAATTCTACCTATTCTAAAAAAGCTTGACTTTATTAGTCCACAGTGAAGTAATTTTCAGTGATTGGATCCCATAGATCTTTTCCCATAATCCTGCCTACATACGTTGTTTTATTTCCCTTTTAGGTTGTAAGCAACAACTAACAGCATTGTTCATGTCATAGATGGCAGTTAAATGCGTGGGGATTTTTCTAAAATCATTTCTGTTTTTTTAGGCAGATATTTTGTGAGGGTAAAGTAGGGGAAGGAATAGGTTAAAAGAAGAAACAAAGTGATGGTGAATGGATCTTAAAGGCAGAAATTAGGAAATGAGGGAGAATAAAAGGAAAGGACTAAAAGTACAAAACAAGGATTTTTCTTTGGATTTATTAATCTATTCATGTTCTGTTTTAATTGTTGAGTGTCATTACCATTTTATGTTTTTCTTTAGGGTATCTGCAGGGATCACTTGGGTTTATTAATATTGAATTAACATTAATAACATTAAAATGTTAATGTTATGGTTTGAAAGCCTGCTATAATCTTTTTTGTTGTTAATTAATTAAAACTTAAATACTTCTCAAGGATTTTCTAGTTACTGTATAGTTATTAAAAACTGAATTTTTAGCTTTTGAATTTTAATAGCAAAACATGTCATTGTGAAGTGTTGTCAGAAAGCCATACTCAATTTGAGGAAGAAAAGGGGACAAAAAAAAAAGGTCTTTGGAGTAATTTCTACCTGTGTGAAAGTTTGGGGAGAATCTGTACATTTGTTTACCAGATTGTTGAAGATAACTCATTCTCAGATCAGAGTCTGAGCTTTTGAATGCTAAGATAGGTAGTATATTATTTTTGTTAATTTTGACCATTTATTTTGTGAGAAATTTGGGAAGTTTCATGTGTCTGACTCTGTTTCCTCATTTGTGAAATGGGGATGGAGTCGTACATTTTTTCAACAAATAGTAAACCAGGAACCATACTGTATTTTGGGTAATAATAATACCTTATGTCATAGACCATTGGAGGGATTACATTAAAATGCATGCCCTGAGAGTATTTAGAATGTAAATTACTCATTAATTTTAACTCTTATTTTTAAAATATTGCAAATACATTTTTTAAATTTCACTCATGGCTATATTTACAGAGAAACAGACAGACATTGATGCCAGAGAGAAACATGAATTGTCTGCCTCCCACACACACCCTAACTGGGGACCAAACCCACAACCTTTTATCATATGGGACGATACTTCAACCAACTGAGCCATCTGGCCAGGGCCAGAAATACATTTTTAAAAGTTTTCTAGGAGCGAAAATTGTTTCAGGGAATAATTATATATCCAGGATATATCACTAAATTATCATATGTGTGAAGTTTATTTAAAATCTTGGCCTGAAATTCATATTTTAAGGTTGACTTTAAAAAACTGAAAGTTATAACAGCTTTGAACACACATACAAATTATATTAATGTCAACATTAATATTTTAGGAGCATTTATATATTTGCATGCGTAAATATACATGCTCTGTGGACCAACTCTATTTTCTATTGTTTTTTAAGATAGAAGATCACTAATAATAGGGAAGTAATTATATCAAGTAATTACTAAATACCTGTGGTCAGTCTTAACTGAAGTATGGAACTATTATATAATCTTTGGATAATCCAGTACATATTTGGATACCTAGAAAAGCATTTTTAGCAGTATAAAAACACAATTTTAAAAAGACTTATGCTGTGTAACAGTTTATTTTACAAAAGTAATTACAAGAATTTTCCTTTTAAAGTTGCCATTATACTAATGGCTAGTCCAGAATTTACTTAAGGTCTGAATTTAAGAAAACAAGTATCCCTCCTTTTCTCTCATAATTTTCTCTCTTGCTTCCTTGAAATACAGGTTACCTAGCTTTCCAGAATATTTTATATATACAGACATATATATACGTATGTACAAAGATGTATATATTTCTCCCCCATTTTAATAAATATGGGTGGGGAACAGATTAATGTCTTAGATCTATAGTCCTTATAACATCACCGTAATACTTATTAACAGTATTGGTGGACAGAATAATGAAATGTGTTAATTTCAGTTTCTTACCCATCCAAAAGAAGACATTTAATATGTTTATTGTAGTTTGTTTACTTGAAAGCTTTTCAGTATATAGGGAACAAGTTCCTTTCTTGTTTAAAAGTTTGGTTAATCGTAGCATTTTACTAGTTAGTTAATTAAGATTTTAATGATAATAATTTCTATTTTAACAGGCTTTCTGATTTCGTTGCATTTGATTTGTATCTGTAAACCTGGAACACTTTAGAAATAGTAACTGTAGCTACCATCAGTTGAGTATTTACTTTCTGCCAGGCAGTGTTAAGGCACTGAATGTGTAAGTCAGCTGTTTCTCACAATAACCCAGTGAGGTAGGTGCTGTTATCTCCCTTTCTCAGATGAGGAAACTGAATCACAGAAAGGTTGATTTACACAAGGCGATGCAGTTTAAGTATTATAGCCAGGATTCGAGAACTTGTATGCTAATCTTTACTGCCTGCTACTTAATTGCTGTCTCCCTCAGATTTTGCAGTCAGGTTAACTATTTGAATAATGTGTAAATGTAGTCATTAAAAAAAGCAAACTTTTGACTCTTACCTGAACTTTTGCTGAGCTCTGTAATTAATATTAGGTTATTGTATTAGGCTGTGCAGGAAGGTACTGCTATATCAGATGGATAGGCTTTAGCACAGCAACAAATGGTAATCAAGATTTTAAAACCTGGAATTTAAAAATATCTGTACTCATTAATGAATCATTATTTACTTGTTTTTCAGTGTGGTTTCAGTAATACTGGTTTGATTTTGATAAATCTATATAACATGTATACTTAATGAGTAGATCAATTCAGTTATAGTCTGATTTAGTGAGTATTTAATAATAGGTGTAGGTAAATCTATTAGAATCTTCACACAAGGATTAATTTCATCTTCTTTTCTCCCCTTTAGTAAAATAAAACAGGGTCTGTTACCTAGCTTGGAAGATTTGCTGTTCTATACAATTGCAGAAGGACAAGAGAAAATACCTGTTCATAAATTTATTACAGTAAGTTTCTGTATTTTTCTTTCTTTTTTTTTTGTATTTTTCTTTCTTAAACTCTTTAAAAGTAGTACTGAATCAGTAATACAGATATATTGAAATGTAGTCTTAAAGGTCATTTGACATGTAGATTCTGACTGACTATTTCTCTTACTGTGTTTTCAAATTTTTATTATGCTCATTTCAAGGCAATCAGTGAAAGAAAATGAAAGAAAGAATGAGAAACTTGTCCAGAAAGTGGGTAATAGTGACACTAAAATGCTGTATACATATTCAGGTCTTGGGTAGAAGTTTTTATGTACAGGAATAAAAACTTTTAGTTGGAATAAGCATAAACATTATTTGCACTGTGTATTTACAAACTCTTATTTTTTTAAAAACAGGCACTCAAATCTACAGGATTGCGAACGTCTGATCCCAGGTTGAAAGAGTGTATGGATATGTTAAGATTAACTCTTCAAACAACATCAGATGGTGTCATGCTAGACAAAGATCTTTTTAAAAAGTAAAAATTTCTGACAAACATTTAATGGTGATTGCTATGCTATATGGTAGTTTTTATTTTAAAACAAAATTGCATTTTTTAAGGCCAGTGTTTCCTGTGTAACTGAAACAAAAACTGGGTTTTATAAACATCAATTGTTTGAAGAACTTGGTGCACATTAAGGTTCTCTAGTACAATGGGGCAAATGTATACTTCCTTTGAAACTGCTCTAAGGAAATGTAGCTATGGGTGTTTCCAGTGTACAGTACCTGGAGGTTGCATTCAGTTTAAATAGAGAATACTCTTTGTCCTGTCATGGCTGAAATTGAGCGCCAGTTCATATGAATGTCTTGCAGCCTTTCTCAGCATGGTCTCTGTTTCTTTCGTTCAAGGTGATTTAGATGACATTATTAAATGAGAGTTTCAGACAGCCTGTATTCCTTAGATTTATAAATCTTCATTGTTTGCTTCTCTCCTCTCTTTAGATGTATTAATACATAGGCTTTTGACTATTTTAATTTTATTCAAATATTTAAAAACTAAAGATAACTTTGGACATTAATGCCTTGATTTGGTTGATTGAGAATATTTATTTTTGATTTTTGTATTTGCTTATTGTTTATTTTCATTAATGTGTTCCTACTAGTCTGAATTACTTAATTATTTAATGGACAGCATGTTTATAATAGATCCCAAAGAGGTCAGTCTTATATTTTTTTAAGATTTTATTTACTTAATTTTAGAGAGGGGAAGGGAGAGAGACAGAGAGGGAAAGAAACACGAATGAGTGGTTGCCTCTCAAATGCCCCCTTACTGGGGACCTGGCCTGCACTGCAACCCAGGCATGTGCCCTAGACTGGGAATCAAACTAGCAGCCTTTTGGTTCACAGGCCTGTGCTCAATCCACTGAGCTATGCCAGCCAGGGCTCAATCGTATTTTAAACTACTAATAAAGTGAAAACTAGTATAAAATTGTAAATACTACTATAAGACATTGGCTTTTTTCAGACTATAGGCTTAGGTCAAAATAAAGAATTCCAGCATCAGCCTTGAAAATTTATTTGTATGTATATATGTAATTTTATTTATTTTTCATTTATTTTCTTTGGGGGGCTGGATGATATTTGTTCTAGATATCTCCTGGGAATGTCCTGGAATTTTAAGTCATTTGAGGTATAAGTATTTAACTGAAGTCCTCCAAATCATCTTGGCATGCTGTGAAGCACTGCTGACAGTGTGGGTTTATCTTTTCACCACAAGGGTTCTCGATTCTGTTAACTCAGCTGACCTTATAAAGTGTAGATTTTAGTTCAATTTTGGAATAAGCATTAGAAATTTTGAGTCTTCAGAACTGCTTTATTTATGTAGAGAAGGAAATAATTTCTAGCTAGCTGTACCTTTTTACAATAAAGATTATTTTATTTTTAGTGTTTATGAGCTGTCTGTGCAAAGGACTTTTTGATTATGGTGCCTTCTGAGAAGTTATTTTGGCATATCTCATAGTGAAATTGTCAGAGAGATGGTAGGTAGATCTATTGATAATAGAGATGAGAACTTGCTTTGGAATTTAAAGTGAAAGCAGCATCTCACACTTTTTTACACTTTTAGTACTGTGCTTTATAAACATGTTGCTATGTTTAAATCTGAAACTAAAAGTAATTTAAATATATTGATTATGAATCCAGGAAATATAATCATAAAATTTTCTACCCATGGTTATATAAAAAACAACTACCATTATTTTAAACACTAATTCAATCTTTTTTTTAAAAAAAATTGATGCTTGTAATATAGGCAGTTCCCAACTTGACAAATGCTTTGTTGTGTATGTAAGCAGATAAGTGGAAAAGTCTAAGTCAGTGGGCATAAGGATTGCTCTTTTCATCCCTAGAATGAGGTGATTTAAAACCTCTTAATATTAACCTTTTCAGGTCACCTGGAAATGTGATTGCTGCAGAGAAGTTCTTCCTCTATTTTCAAAATAATTTTTCTAGCTAGTGTTGCCAGAAATAAAACGATTTCACCTCCATGTGGGCAGGAAGGAGATGTTATAGTGGAATTCATTTTCCCAGAGAAATAATATATAAAGGTGGACAGATTTGAAGTCAATGTATTGATAGTTTACCTAAAATATATTTTTGGTTAATATTTGAGGATAATCTGAGAAAGTTGTTATGTATGACTTTTTTTAAATGGGAAAATGAGTTTTGAGCATACTGTTGGGAGCATAATGTATTTGAAAGTTGGAGACTGCCTGTACCCATCTAGATAGTCAATTGTTTTTAATGCTAATTTATCCTTAAAACTAATAGAAGTGGAAAATTTATGTTGAAAATGAATACCACGTTTATTCATGCATTTTTAACCATATGAGTATTAGAACTATTTTTATGTGATCATAATTTTTTGGACTGACCAAATGGAAGTCTTTACACTTGTATGTTTGATTTTGTTTAAAAATTCAGGGTTATTTTACTAGTGAAAAGTTATATGTGAGATATTTTGTAAAATATTGACATACATTACAGTTGTTAATCATAGACACTTAAGAAGGGAAAAAAGTGATTATTCCTAGTTTGCAGATGAGAAGACTGACCAAAGCATGAGAAAGATGTGACCTACTGAAATGAATAAGCACTTCCTCCTCAGAGTTTATTTTGTATGACTTCTAACTTCCTAGATTCATGCTATCTAGATTCATATTAAAATAACTCCAAGAAAAACATTTACTACCTGGAATCCTTGTCATTACCCAATTAGACACTTTTCTTAGTTTTAAGATTACTTTTCTTGGCCACAGTAATTCACCAGTTAAGGCTATTAGCACAGCTTTATCAGCACCTTATGATTTAAAAAAAAAAGCAAAACCCTACTTTCACTGACTGTACAGTTTTGTTAATTATAAAGCCTACTTTTAAAAGTGCTGATAATTTTAAATAGTTAAGTAATTAGTAGTAAGTTAATAATTTAAATGTGATTGGCAGCCTCATTTTCTCATGTATAATTTCTTAAATAAGAACGGATATTTGATTTGATACAGATATAGTGATTTAAGATCAGGAATTGTCTTAACTTTTTTTTATGAGAAATGTATTTTCAGTATATATATCTTTAAACTCTAATGTACAGATTGAATTGCTATTTGAAATATATTGAATACTAAATGAATGGCAAAACTAAATACTTTTCAGATGAACATTGTAAAGCTATCACAAAACAGTTTATCAAAGTTTATTGAAGTAAATACTTGGTATCTCTGGGGTGTCAATTATTTCTATATGTATAGGTTAATAATAGGAATTAGGACTATAATTTTTTATGTTTGTGGGGGCACATCCTTGTCACTGGAAATGACCTATTATATTTTAAATCATATTTTAATTTTATGTTGACCAAGTGAGTATATATTCTGAGTTTTCATTAATAGTTAAAATATGAAATCTGGCTTTTAATTTTAGTTTGATGTTTTATTAGAACAACTTCAATTAAAATATTGAGATACAAAAATTTCTCATTTACCATGGACTAAAAAAGCAAATACTGAGAGTGTCTACTTCATTTCTCCATTTATAATTAGTGCAAGTTATATACTTTCAAGTCAGAGTTTTCTCTTCTGTGAAGTGGGAAAATTATCATTCTCAAAGTGTTTATGTTTTGAGGATTAAACAGGATGAATAGTACTTGAAACTAAGTATATTTTTTTAATGCCAATTTGGAGTATTTTTCTTTCCCCCAAAAAAGCTGCTTATGTAGTGTCATATTACTTATCTGTGAGAAATCTGTTGCATAAATGACTTCCCATAGTTAATGCTTTGACTTAATTACTTCATCTATAAACATTTGGGTTTTTTGGTCTCTTAAAGGCTAGTCCTAAATTGGTATTATATCTTGATGCTCATGTCTAGCAAGTTTTTCTTTAGCAATTAAATGTTTTATTTTTGAGTCACTGAAACTTGAAAGAAGATGAAGCTCAAGTATATGGTTTGCTGTAACATTCTTTAAGGTTACATTAATGTATTGATTTTCTGGCTTAAATAATGTTTAGGACAAAGCAGAATATTAGTTCACATCCTCAGATTTCATCCCTTCCAATCACTTGATTTACCATCTTTTAAATAGTGTTAAACAGTGAGACATTTTTATTCTACAATGTATTACATATCTTATAGTCCACAAAATAATGGAATTAGAAATTTTTGGTGATTCAAGTAATATAAACTTGATTACACTATGTTACATATTTTATGTAGAATTATTCATTATTTTTACAAGCATCTTAATAAGTATGTTATTTATGAGACAGATTAATGTGACTAAACATTGATTTTATATCCATTTTTTAGTTTGGAAATGCAAGTTTTTGAAATATAACTCAAGAAACTGTTAAAGCACAAACTGTAGCTTTTTGTGAAACGCTAGTCATAGTTTTATAGAAATAAGGGATATATGTTTGAGGTTACTTAATGGAAAAAATAGAATCTCAACTATGACATATTCAAGTGTGATTTTTGTCAACTGTATGTCTTACTGAATGCTTGTCAACTCTGATAGGCTAAGAAACTTGTTTTTAGATGATCTTAATACTTAACCCTATGGAATGCTCTGTTGCTTTAATCTTTGATATAATTCTTAAGTAATCTAATTTATTTATTTAACTTGTTCAACAGATTACAAACAACTACATGAAAGCCTGTTTGAAGGGAATAAAAATAATGTAGGAAGAGTATAATTTATAGGATTTAATTTTGTTGTATAAAATCATGAATTTCTCTATTGTTTAAATATTCTCCTGATTAACATTGTTATTTCCAAGTACTCATATTTGAAGGGCATTCAATCTTTTTATTTATTTTTTTCACATCCACAGATGTGTTCAAAGCAACATTGTTTTGTTGACACAAGCGTTTAGAAGAAAGTTTGTCATTCCCGACTTCATGTCTTTTACCTCTCATATCGATGAGTTATATGAAAGTGCTAAAAAGCAGTCTGGAGGAAAGGTAACATTTTTCATGTGAATATTTTCCTAAACTAATCACTTAAATTTATCTCAACTTGAGGTATAGAGAGTGTGTAATTTTCTTATGTTTTGCTAATTAAGAAATTTAAGTTAAATGAGGCCATTGAATTAAAGTGCTTTTAAAAAATTTTAAATATTTAACTTCATTACTTTAAGTAAAAAGAAATGTAAGTTTACAAATTCCTTTTGATTTTCAAATAATTGAGATGGCCTTTAAATCTTTTAACTAATAAAATAGTAACTTTACTGAGAATTTCTGCAGATACGTTCTTCTTGAACATTGAATGAAATGTTTTCAGTTTAAAAAAATCCTCTAAGTAATGATAAAGGTTGTTTTATTTCTTCTTCCTATTGAAAGATTTTAAATAGTGAAACCCCCCCACCAGCATGACCCTGGTTAAAGAAATTTTCCATTTCTTTCCCTTATGAAAAATTTTCAAGTCCTAGTTTTACTTCTAGACTCTTGAGAGAATGCACTGGAAAACAGATAATGATGGAGACTGAGAGAAATCACTTAGATCTCACCTATAATCCTCAAGTCTGTTGTGCCCTTAGTTTTTATGAATATTGTTATAAAAAACTACAAAGCTACTGAGTGCTATAAAATAACTACTCATTGGTGGAAGCTAAAGAGATAAATTTTTGGTAAAAGAAAGTATTATTTTCTTGTATTTTATATCTGTTAATTTTCAATATGTTTGTTAGGTTGCAGATTATATTCCTCAACTGGCCAAGTTTAGTCCTGATTTGTGGGGTGTATCTGTTTGCACAGTAGATGGACAGAGGTAAGTTTATTTCAAATCCGTGAAAACCGTCAGTTGTTTGTAAAGTAAGAAGTCAGTTGCAAAACATGCAGGAAGGAGTTCATGAAGTCCATGAAAGCCATCTTTGGGAAGTGCTCACACCAACAGGCACAGCCATTGACAAATGAGGATCTAGCAGAATTATGAAATGGATAATAATGAGGGTACTTCAAAGAGAATGATTTGATTTTAAAAACCAAGGAATTAGGAGAGGTCCTTGGAAAAGTGTATAAAGTTCTGGAATATTTAAGAATGGCTTTTATTATGCTGTGAATTAGATGTAAAGATTTAGTACTGTGTTGTAATTTGTTTTTTCTAGTCAAAAAAAAAACTATTTTTTTACTCGAGGGTTTAGCTCAGAGGTATCTTTTTATTTTTTGTTTTGTTTTTTAATAAGGTAATTTTTAATTAAAATATAACATTTAAAATAAGATTTACAGCTCCCAAGTGTATACAGATTGGTGAATTTATAGCATAGATATAATTTTACGCTAAATTTTGTTAAAACTACAGATCATTTAGTCTTATAATTTTAGGTTTATTTTTCAAGATAATATCCAAATAAAGCCTTCTCTTTCCCCCACACATTTTAAATAAAATTTGTTAAATTCGATCTCTTAAATGCCTTTATTCTAATTGATCTTTTTATTTGTTTTCTTTCTCTAATTACCTTCCTTAAGTATTTATAGTTAAAAACACAAAAAGATACGGTTTAGTCCATTCATTTTTGAGATAAGGAATCTGGGGCCCAGAGGTTGTGTAATACTGGAAGAGGCTAAATTAGCACCATGTAGTGCATTTTCACTAAAAGTTAATCTAGTCCATGAACATCTAGTAATGATGATAGGCTTTTATCCTCCCCTGGGCTTGTAAAATATGCTAAGCATGAATTGTGTGTGTGCATGTGTGTGTGTCGAATTAAATGTTGAATGCTATGAAAGGACACAAATACATGAAATGTGGCTTTATCTTCATGGAGCACATTCCAGTAGGCAGTGATATTCCTGTTTTTGTATTTGGAGGAAATGGTTTATCATGTAGTGGGAAATTTTATATTTGGAGAAAATTCTTATCATGTAATGCTTGCACGTGGCTTTTCTCTTAAACATTTTTTGTGTGTAGAGATGATTCTTTTTAGTTTTCTTATCTAGAGAATTTTAAAAGTTGACTTTGAACTAAGGATGTCCAACCTTTTGGTGTCTCTGGGCCACACTGGAAGAAGGGTTGTCTTGTACCACACATTACATACACAAACACTATGTTTTAAGTAAATTTATGAATTTGTGTTAGGCCGCATTCATAGCCATCCTGGGCTGCATGCAGCCTGTTTGGCTGGAGGTTGGACACCCCTGGGAGCATATGTATTTTTAAATCCAAAGATAGTAGGAAGACAGGCATTCTTTTTCTTTTTTTTTTTAAAATTCTCATCTGAGGACTTTTTTTTTTCTCTTCATTGCTTTTAGAGAGGAAGGGGGAGAGAGAAACATTGATTGGTTGCCTCCTGTGTGCTCCCAGACCAGGGAGCAAATACCTAGGCACGTCCCCTAACCTTTTGGCTAGGAGATGAGGTTCAACCAACTGAGCCACACTGGCCAGGGCAGGGAGACAGGCTTTTTGTTTGGTTTTAGGATGATTGTCAAGTTGAAGTTACAGTCTGAATTAGAAATTTTTTATAAAGATGATAGGGAAAATACTATACTTTTGCTATATATACATATGTATTTACCTTCCATAATAAGAAGTGAGGTGGTCCTCTGACACCTCTCTGTTAACCACTGTTTCTCCAGGTAGTTATTAATAGTGCTTAGTTTCACTATGAGTTTCATTCTGAATAAATGAGTGCCCGTAATGTGTGGGGTACTGTTGTGGCTACCTGGGATACTTCAGCCACACAAAGATTTCTCCCCTTATGAGGCTTATGTTATAATGGGGTCAGTAAAGGTGTTTTTTTATTTTTAAACCTATGCTCTACTTCATGTGCATCCCAATTTGCTATCATGAAGCTTTTTGTCTTGTTCATCTACATGGTGATGATGATTACCATTAGTGCCCACTATAGTGGTTGCCCATTAATATAATGGGGCTGGAATTGTAAGTAGATATGGTTGACAAGATGATACATTTATAGATAGGGTCTCAGAGAATGGCGTTGATTCTAAACTGTGTTCTGTTTAAAAATTAACCATGGTTTAGCCATGGTTAAGGCTATCAGTTAAAAAAAATGGTGACTAATTTCTAAAAGGACCAATTCATTTTATGTGATTGAATATAGATAGGTAGGAGTAAGGAGGGCCATACTCCCTTGCCCTGAGGAAATTTTTCACATTACTTAATTATTTAATTGGAATTATTTTAGTACCTGAGTACTTTTAAGCTTTGCCCTTATTTGTACTATCCCTCTTAAAGTGAACACACTTACATTTATTTTTTAATATCTAAGTTAAACCTGTGGGTGAATTATGGAGAAACCTTTGTAACTAGAATTAACATGTGAAAACAACTCTAATGAGTAATTCAGTTACTTTTTTTCCAGTTTATCTTAATTAATTTTCAATTTGCTTTTAAATAGGCATTCTATCGGAGATACCAAAGTTCCATTTTGTCTTCAGTCCTGTGTAAAACCTTTGAAATATGCCATTGCAGTTAATGATCTTGGAACGGAATATGTACATCGATATGTTGGGAAAGAGCCAAGTGGATTAAGATTCAACAAACTGTTTTTAAATGAAGATGGTAAGAATTACATAAAAGTTGGTCAGAAAAAGAAATATCTTACTTACCTTTGTAAACCTACGCAATTATTTTTTGCATTTTTAAAGAAGATTAAAAGCATTCATACTTTTAAGAAAATGAAAAAGCATTCATTTTTCACTGAATTTTGTGAAACTTATAGAGATGGTTTAATTACCTACTTTTAGAAATGATTATTTTAGGCATTTTGTACCTCTAGAAAGTGGGATAAGGAGAAGATGGGGTCAGGGAGTAAGAGTTTCACTTTATGATCACCTGTAGAGCAATATCTTATAGTAAAACCTCACAACGTCTGATACTTGCTTTAAGATAATTCAGTGGAGTGTTGCTGGGAGTGCTGGATGTGATTATTACTATATGTTGGTAATTTTTGAAGCTAAAGGATAGATGCATGAATGTTTGTTTATATGCTATTCTTTCTGCTTTTGTGTATTGCATATATTTGAAAACTTCCATAACAAGTTTTTAATGGTGACCCTGGTTGGGATAGTGGTTTGCTTTTTCTGTTTCATAGCACTTAATATTTAAAAGAAATATCTTGCCTTAAATAGTTGGACTACTAATAAGCCTTATTACTTTATAGTGATCTCTAAGAAAAGGGGAGGGCAAAGGTAATTAGTACTTTTAATCTGATAGTTGGTGTTCTGAATCTATATGCCAACCTATAGATTTTGTTTTTATTTTTTCATCTTTCAGGCATATGCTAGGTTCCTGATTTTGTGATAAGTTAAGATAGAATTGAAGAAAGCAAGAGTGAAGGAATTCAGTAGTTGCAGTAATGGTTTGAAGAAATATATTTGTGTATTTTTCTTACTGCTGGATAAAAAATGAAATGTGATTTATAGTCATTTTTCTAGTGAAGTTATGAGGTATTTTATTCTGTTTCTTTTCCTATTTATTTGAAAGCAATTATATTTTATTCTTTTATCTTAATATTTCTGTCCCAATTTTACTGACTCTACATTTGTCTTTATGAAGATTACCATAAAGTAGCAACTTCAGTAAGCATATTACATGCAGAAGTACTTTATTTTTTGTATTTACTAACATCAAGATTTAGTATGGAAAGAATAAGTTTTGTTCTAACAAGATTAAACATTTTACAAGAAAAATCAGTATTTTCCCGCATAAGGTAAAATAGAATAATCTGGGTGGTTTTGGTGAATTGATTTTGAGAATGATATTTTTAAGAATAAAAATTAAGAAATGTAAGACTTGGAATATGAAGAAGTATTTTAGAAACAGAAATAAATTGGGCTTGGGGTAAATGAACTTAACCGTTGTAAAATATTTTTTACCATGGGCGTTTATGATTTTAGAAATTATAATTTATTGACACAGTATTTATAAGAAAAAATCATGATAAGAACTGAAGGAAGTTTGCACTGGTTTATAATATCTGAAATAGAAATATAACATGCGATTTTGGCTTTATTTTTTGGCTTTTCAGTCCTGAGCCAGGAATTTTGAAGTAATAAAAAATTGGAGGCCTCATTATACCATTCCTGAATTCTGCTTAGGTTCTGTGCTCTAGAGTCTGGTTTTAGACTAGCTCCAGCAAAAAATAATTTGTAGGTTGTTTTAATATTTAAAATGTCAAGGGTAGATTTATCATAAGACTATACACTTTGTGTATGTGCATGTGAGACTATGTATCTAGCACTACAAAATTTTTAAAAACATGTATTGCCCTAGCTTTATAAAATTATAAGATTAATATCACTATAATGAATAAATAAAAAATTATAGTAGCTATTCTTTTAATATCAGTAGTTTTAAAATACTTTATAGCATATAAAGTTTTAATCCTGTGGCAGGTAATTGGCTGATATTTTTCTATTATAAATGAAGAAATAAGTTACTTGATGGAGGTGCAATTTGGAAACCACCATTGCCTAACGAAGTCTTTTTCTACCTTGTAATGGAAATTAGGTTAATCAACACAATTTTATAGCCTTGTTTCCCCTGTATTGTTAACAGGTATGGAGGGTGTATATGGGCCTTAATTCTTGGAGTAACTTACCTTGCTAATACAATGATACATGTAAAAAGAGACAAACTCAAGCATTGCATACTCCTAATTTAAGTGTGTAATTGACAGAAGCCAAGATACATATGTTGGTTTATAAGTGTAGCAAGTTAGAAAATGAAGAGGAGTTGAATTAATATACATGAGGATGATAGGACTGAATTTTATAGAAATAATGAAGTTTGGGTGGTTGTAAGTGGGCATTGCAGGATTAAACCAAATAGAGAATTGTATTTTAATTTTTATATGGTCATATAAAATTCCAGTATAATACCCAAAACATAAATATCCATATTAAACTGAACATTAATACTTTTTAGTATTTAGTGTATGTATTAGTTTTGATATAGCCTCAATATGAACCACATCTTTTTAAAGTTCATATATTTAGCAGTTTGAAAATATAATGTGGAAGAACTTTGTGCATGTTGTTGCCTTGGAGCAAGAATAAATGTGTAGCATTAGTTTGTGTATTCTAGTTTAAAATATGTCCATAAAATTTAAATGTTTCCTATGTCTATTTTGTCATTATTCTAAGCTAATATTTGTTTTTAAATAGTAGCCTTTATTATTTAGGTTAAGTGTTACTACTGCTGTCACAAATATTTTTAATTAAAAATTTTAAATTAAACCCTTCATTTTTCCCCTCCTCATGGGCATAGCAGGAAAAAAGGTAGATTTTACAGTCATAAGTTTTAGTATGAGGTTTTATACTTCATTAAATGCTGGTGTTGTGTTATAATATCTATGGTGTATTTCCAAGCATTCAGATGTCTGGCTTTTGAGCCAAAGGTAGAGCGAGCAGTCTCTTAGATCTGAAATTGATCTGTCATGCCATGAAATGTTTTAGTGTTTTTTGAAAGATCTTGAATGTAGCTTTTGTAGTAATTGCTGAATATTTATGATTTAGAAAATAATAAATGTCTACATTTATGTGGTACCATTTGGAATATACACATTAGCTCCCTCCTAGGCCCATAGAGCAGTGATTTTCAACCTTTTCATGTTATGGCATATGTAAACTAATTACTAAAATTCTGTGACAGCAAAAAATACATTTTTTGCTTATCTGACTAAAAAAATACATTTTTTGCTTATCTGACTAAAAAATAGCTATAACTTTGATTCATTCCCACTGGGCAGCTGTCATTGTGTTGGCTGTTGACATTTTTTTTTATTTGACAATGAAAGGGAAAAGAGGTCAGTGCCCCTGACTAAAAAGTCAGATATTGCATGTTCTAAAAATTCTTGCGGCACACACATTGAAAATCACTACACTAGAGTATAAACCTGATTATTTAAAAAAAAAATGAAAAGACAGATACATGAATATCTACACAATAACCAATATAAACTAATTTAGCACAGCTGGATTTCATATCCTACTCTCTGTCTTCATGTGGTTTTTCTTTTCAGTGGGTAAAATTTTCTTTAAAAAATGTTTGTTTCTTGGCTTACTCTTGCCATGTACTATTTTTATGTGACAGTAATTGCTCTCATTGCATGTGATCCCAGAGAAAGCAAACTTTTCTTAGCATAATTTGGAATGGGAGAAATCTTGATTGTAACACTCAGATATTATACTAAGTTTTATTTTAACTTTTGGAACTAGTTATTATAATGGGTAACCCAAAATGTACAGGGTTCAAAGCATAGCTATTGAAGGAAACTGTTAGACTGTCAGTTACCCAATTTTTTGTCTTGATAGATTTTTTTATATTTTTAACAGCTTCTTTGAGACACATGTTTTGGGATAGTCCCATAGCATATAATTTACCTGTTTAAAGTGTTGAATTCAATAGCTTTTATTATATTTGTAGAGTGGGGCAACCATCACCACAGTCAATTTTGGGACATTTTTATTACCCTAAAAAGATACCCCACACCAATCAGCAGTCAGTACCCATTTCTCTTCTACTCCTGGCAACTAGTAATCTACTTTCTGTCTCTATAGATTTTACTTATTCTAGACATTTCGTATAAATGGAATCATGTATTTAGTCTCTTATGGCTAGTCTGTTTTACTTAGCATGTTTTTAAGGTGCTTTCAAATTATAGCATGTATCAGTCCTTCACTTTTTTAAATTGTTGAAGGGTATTCCATTGTATGGATAATAATACATTTTGTTTATCCATTTTATCAGCATGTTTGGGTTTTTCACTTTTTGGCTATTACCAATAATGCTCTTGTGAACATTTGTGTACAAGTGTTTGTGTGCCTATATATTTTTATTTCTCTTAATTATATACCTGGAAGAGGGATTGGTGGGCTGTATGGTAACTATTTAACAGTTGGAAAATCTGCCAGGCTATTTTCCAGAGCTCAGAGTTGTTTAGCCATAAGCTCATATCTCAGAAGATTACTTGCTTAAAATTCAAGGAGACTAGTAATGTAGCAATAACTTAATTCTGCTATATTTGTCAAATTAGATAAGACTTTCTTTTTCTCAAAGAAATTAATCACTACCACAAACAGATAAATTAGGAATTATGTTCAAATAAATGTTTTTGGTACCCTAAGTTTTTTTGTTTGGCATTTGTGCATGTCACGAGTAAAAATGTAATTCAGTTGAAATTTGAAATTCTGTTAGGTTGACCAAAAAGTCCACATGGTTTTTTCCATAAAATAAAAAACACATTTTTCATTTTCATCAATAACTTCATTGATTTGGGTATTTTGAGTATGTTGGCTATCTCCAGCATGGTAGAACTTTGTTCTCAATCAGTGTCTAGATTTGATCGCTATCAACTTCAACTGGTCTACCTGACCATGGAGCATGGTCCAGTGAGAAATCTACAGCACGAAACTTCAGAAACCACTTTTGACATGTTCGATCAGGCACAGCATCTCATCCATACACTGGACAAATCTTTTTTTGCGTTTTGTAATGTGTTTACCTTCTCTGAAATAATAAAGCATAACATGCCAAAAATGATGCATATTTTCTTCCATCTTAAGTATTAAAATGGCTACACAAAAATTCACCAATTTTGATTTTTTTTAATGCACTCGGATAAATAAAATCCGAGCTGTTGCAATACAATCTAACAAAATTGTTTTGAATGACGTTAAAGACAGCTAAGCACTACTAGAGCCATTGTACAGAAAAAAAAACAAATGAACTTTTTCGCAAACCCAATATTTATTCTAAGAATGTATAAGTATGTGTAGCATTTATTAGTGGTTGTGCTTTCTTTTTCTGCCTATGTATGTGTAATACACATAAACACAAAAATTAAACACTTAAAATTAGGTTTGCACTGGATGTGCTTTTTCCAAGGTGATTTTTAATAGTAACATTTGAGTGCTTAAGGATGTGCCAGGAACTTTCTGAGTATTTCACGTTTTAATTTACTCAAGCATTATTATTTTTTCTTTCTTTCATTTTATTTTTTAAATACTTTAAATTTATTTATTTAAAATTTTATTTTAAATACTTTTTTATTTTTCGATGTACAATATTATTAGTTAGAGGTATATAACTAGTGATTAGACATTTATATCTATAACTTAACAAACTGATCATCTCACTCAATAAATCTCTAGTACCCATCCGACACCATGCATAGTTATTACAGTATTGTTACTATATTCCCTATGCTATACTTTACAGCCCCATAACTATTCTGTAACTACCAATTTGTACTTTTTAATCCCTCACCTTTTTCTCCTATCCCCCCAACCTTCCATTTGGCAACTGACAAAATGTTCTCTGTACCTAAGATGAGTTTTTTCCCATTCTACTTGTTTATTTTGTTTTTTAGATTTCACATATAAGTGAAATCATGCAGCATTTGTTTTTCTCTGTCTGACTTATTTCACTTACCACAGTACCCTAATGGTCCATCCTTGTTGTTGCAGGTAGCAAGATTTTATTCTTTTTATGGCTGAGTTCATATTTCATTGTGTGTGAAATACACACATACCACTTGTTTATCCATTAATCTATTGAATGATGCTTAAGTTCTTTCATGCCTTGGCTACTATAAATAATGCTGCAGTGAACATATGCATACATATGTCTTTATGATTTAGTGTTTAGGGTTTTATCAGGCAAATGTCCAGAAGTGGAATTGCTGGGTCTTTTTTTGTCTCTTTTTATAGTCTTTGTTTTAAAGTCTATTTTGTGTGGTGAAAGTATTGCTGTGCTATTTAGGCTTTCTTTCCTTTCATTTCCTTTTTCATGAAATATCTTTTTTTCATCCTTTCAGTGTGAGTCCTTTGACTGAAATGCGTCTCTTGTAGATAGCATATATAGGGGTCTTGTTTTGTTATCCATTTAGCCACTGTGTCTTTTCATTGGAGCATTTAATCCATTTGCATTTAAAATAATTGTTAATAGATATATATTTATTGCCATTTTATTATTCATGTTTCCTTTTTTTTTCTTCTTAAGACCCTTTACCATTTCTTGTAATGCTCTTTTGGTGGTGATGAACTCCTTTACTTTCTATCCGGGAAACTCTTTATGTGTTTTTCAATTTTAAATGATAGCTTTGATGGGTAGAGTAATCTTTGTTGTAGATCCTTTATTTCATCACTTTGAATATTTCTTGCCAATCACTTTTGGCCTTCAGAGTTTCTGTTGAGAAATCAGCTGCCAGGCTTATGGGGGCTCACTTGTAGGTAACTGTCTTTCTCTTGCTGCTTTTAATATTCTCTCTGTGTCTTTAAGCTTTGCATTTTAATTAAGGTGTGCCTTGTTATAGGTATTTTTGGGTTCATCGTCACCAGGTTAGGGAAGTTTTCAGTCATTATTACTTCACATGGTTCTCAATCTCTTGCCATGTCTCTTCTTCTGGTACTGTTTATACTAGTTACAGTTATTACACTTCATGTTGTTCTAAGGGTCCCTTAAACTATTCTTACTTATTTATTTTTTTCTTTTTTGCTGCTGTTACTGGGTATGTTCTCCTACCTTCTCTTCCAAATCTCTGTTTTGATCCTCTGATTCATCTAATCTGTTGATTCCTCCCAGTATGTTCTTCACTTCAGTTATTATAGTCTTCATTTCTTACTGCTGCTTTTCTGTGGGTTCTGTGTATTTTTAATGCTGTTGAAGTTCTCACCAAGTTCCTTGGGCATTCTTAAAGCCATTGTTTTGAACTCTGTGTCTGGTAGTTTGCCTTCATTTCGTTCAGTTATTTTTTTCAAAGATTTCTCCTGTTGTTACATTTGGAACATTTTCTATGTGTCAGTCTTGTTAGGGTGTCTTTATGTGGTAGGTGTCCTGTAGGGCCCAGTGGCTCATCCTCCGTGGCCACTCAAGCCAGGCAACCCAGACTCACCCCCCTCCCCCACCTTAATGTGGGCCATATGCACACTCCTGTTGTAGTTGAGTCTTAATTGCTTTTGGCATGTCAGTGGGAGGGATTAACCTCCCCCCCCCCCAGGCCAGTTGGCTAAGAAGAGGACGACCAGTTACAGTGAATTTGCTGCTGTGCAGGGGCCAGCCCCACAGAGCAGAACTTGCTTCATATGGGGCTCCTGGTACTGGCCTAGTCTAGTCCTTGAGTGTGTCGCTTGTGGAGGTGGTTGGATGGTTCTCTGGTATGGTCTGAAGCTGGCCACTGGGTTTTCTAGTTTTAAGGCCTTAGTTTTAAGGCCTTGTGGGAGGTGCAGGCCAAGATGAGCTGCTGCCTATGCCTTGGCTGGCACCATCTGTCATGAGCTACAAAGTGATGGGCTGTTACTTGTGCTGGGCTTGGAGGTGTCCATGAGTAGCCAAGCTGTGAACATAGTCTGCTTACCACTAGTGGTGCACCCGGGCTACTTAGCTAGAGGTACGTGGCATGCTGAAGCCAGATGCTGCTGCTTTGGGGTTTGTGAACCTTTGAGAGAATTTAGAAAAGTCCACAACATGAGTCAAGAGAGGCCGTTTGTATGGAAAAGCAGTATCAACCTGGAAGTGACTTGTGTGGACCTGCAAGTTGGGTGGGACAGTCTCTGGGACTCACCAACAAGGGGTGGACAGTGGTAATCAGGTTGACCGAGACTCAGACATGATGCCTGCCAGTGCCTGCAGTGGGAGGGCTCAGCAAAGGAATAGTGGCTTCTTCCAACACTTCTATTGGTGAGAAAGGTGCCCTTTTAGCCCTTGCCCCAAAGCCAGACAATTCAGTTCCCTGTATTTTGAGCTGCTGCCTTTTGAGCTGCTGCTCCAGCGCTGGAGTCTGAGTAAGCTGGCATGCAGGACCTTTAGCTATAATCTCCACTGGTTTTCACAATCAGAAGTTATAGGGATTTCTCTTCCTGGCACTGGAACCCTGGTCTGGGGAGCTTGGTGTGGGACTGGGACCCTTCGATTTTCTGAGTCACCTCTGAAGCTGAAGTAGCACTCCTGATTTTTAACCTCCACACGTGGGTGTGGGGACCAGCCAGTTCAAATCTCCACCCCTCCTAGCAGTCTTGATTTGCCTTTTTAAACTGTGTATCCTTAGTTACAGGACTTCTGCTCAGGTAGACTTCAGGCAGTTCTCAGTAATGGTTATACTATAGTTTTAATTTTGATCTGATCACTGGAGGATGCCAGTACCATTTATCTACTCTGCCATCTTGACTGAATCCTCTATTTAAGGATTATGACTAACCAAGGTGTTGGTGCTATTATTACTCCTAGTTTACAGACGGGAAAATTGAGGCTCATTGAAGATTAATTATTTGTCCATGGTCAATAGCTAAAAAAAAAGCAGAATTAGGAAATCTGGATATGCTCTTACATTACTAATTACTGCCTTTCTGTACATGAATCTTTGTTTGCCTATATAATTATTATAGCAGCTTCCTGGAGGTGTATTACTGGTTCGATATGCAAGTGAGTTTAAATGTATTCTTCCACACTCCTTCCCTCACTCCCAAAAGAACTGTAACAATGGCTTACATAAAGAATAAATATACCTTTGTGGGAAGAACCTATGTGTCACAGAAAATGGTATCAGGTATTTGAAATAATGCTATTACTTTTATATATTACAGATAAGCCACATAATCCTATGGTAAATGCTGGAGCAATCGTTGTGACTTCATTAATAAAGGTAAAATGTTGGCATTTCTTTTTAACCTAGTAAATTTTTTAATAACTAAGGCATAAAGGTGGATTTTGAATTATGTAGAAGTGTCAAAAGTTTTCTTTTGGTGTTAAAAAATTAATCGTATGATATAAAATTAAGATATTTATATAAAAATAAATGATATAATTTCAAGGGCAAAATTAAAAACAGATGACTCATTGTAAATTTCAACAGTTACTCTTGACCTGAAGATCTGGCAAAAATTCAGAAAGAAGTCTCTACTAAACAATAGGCACAGAAGTTTTTCTTTTTAAAGTTTTGAGTTTTTGTTCTCTTCCTTTTGGCTCTCTTAGAATGAACAGATGTAAACAGAGTTAAAAACATTTACTGTTTAATGTTTGTCATCAACATATGTAAGAACAAGTTGTTCTGGTACTTTGTGTTAAGACAAAGTACATTTACCCTTGAATATTTCAAGCCTTTTTTTAAATTTTCATAAATTTTAATTATGATTTTCACTTGAATTTGTTTTTGTTTTACTTCAGTCATATAATAACTAAATAAAAAGGACTTACTCCAATTATTAAGTTATATTATTTTTCTTATGCTTTGGTTTGCATTGTATGTTTCGGATTTTTTTTTAAGTGCCTGGTTTGCCTTAATAATTGGAAGCTCTGATGTTTGAAATAAGTATTTGAAAATGGTTTTGTTGTGTGATGCTATTTAGATTTTAATTTCTAATTATTAATTTTAGTTATATTCAAGTAAATTTTATTTGCATTTGGAACATTTATATAGTTTTCTTAGTGAATCTGTGCCTGTTTATTCCAAGCTTGAAAAAAAATCCATGGCTTTGTAGATGCATTACTGAGGAAGGGATATCCTGGTTAGAAAAACAATGTTTGAATATAAATTATGCCCTTGGCCTAATTAATAAAAATTCATTTGCTTTAAATACTATAAATCCTCTGCTAATCTTCATGAATTTTGTACGTTCATAAGAAACTGCCTTTAAAGTAGAAGACTACTATCTTAAGAAAGTATATGTTTAGCTGGTATTTTAGGAAAAATGCTTCAAAGCTGTTGGCCCACTTAATCCTTATAACTCTGGTAAGGTAGATACTATATTATAGCCAAGTGTTATTTTTTTAATGTAACTAATTTTAATAAGCAATAGAAATTTTTATTTTTTCCATTATAATATCTAGTTATTTATGACTTTTACGTAAGAGAAAAGTTGTCAGTTTTAGATGAAAATAAATGAATTGTTTATTGTAGGAAATTGGAAGATGAATATGTGCTAGGCACAGTCCTGCCTTCAAGTGGCTTACATGATTGTATGGAGTATGTACCAAGTAAACGGGCCCTTATAATGAAATGCAATAAATTCTGCAATAAAAGAAAAGTTTTATTAATAATTGTTAGATTTGAACAAGTAACTTAAACTAGAGATAAGCAAAGTTATACCAATACAATGTATGTGTTAATAATGCTTGATGAGAAAACCATGAGAATGTTTCTAAACCATTTTTAGATTTTCCCAGAAAAAAATGTTCACATACCATGATTTTATATAAATGTTTGGGAGTTCCCAGACCCTTTGAAGTCAGTCCATGGATACTAGTTTAAGAACTCTTACACTAGAGAAAGATTAACATGGCACACTATAGTATTTTCAAGACAGGGCATATGAAAATGATTAATAGAAGTCTTTTTCAACTGCATGCAGTTAAAACCATCTTCTGTTTAATGACTTGTGGGTGTAATATACCACACTGAAATACTGCATGTGGGAAATGCATGTCTGGTCATATCACACTGTCACTTCATTGGTTTTACTCACCATCTTCATTCACAGTCTATAACTATACATTGAGCCATATTAATGTGAGCACTTAGAAACTTAAAAAAAAACACATACACAAGTGTGGTTCAGTATCCAACAGTGTAAAGATTTAACTGAGTCATCTTTGTATTTACAAATTTGATCAGTGATTTTAAATTTACTGGAAATGAGGCTTTGGGGTATGGTTCATATTTAAGGTCACTTTCTTTGCATTTTTATTTTGATTTGTTTTTAGAAGGTGTTTCATAGGGTTTCTGTGTATGTGTGTGTGTTATCATCTAAATCTTAGAGGGGTAAGCCTGATATGCCTCTGTAGAACTGACTGCCCCAGTGTACCAATATAATACTGTTCTTACACACATAAAAAAGAATTCACAACTCTTATAATTAATTGTACGTGATCTCTGCAAGTTATATGATCACATCATATTTATGAATTGGTCATTTAAATTGAGGTAATCTGTAGCCGAAAGGGTCTTCAAGCCCAGCCCTCTCACTTTATATAGATGCAGTGAGGAAACTAGGACTGAGTAGTTTCTAACTGCAACAGAATTGGGCTTGAGGTAAATCTCCTGATATTTCTGTTTGCTGTTTCTCTTAATTATATGTTTGACTTTACCTGGCATGGTTATATTGTCCAAGAAGCAGAAATTTTACTTTCTGAATTTTAATGTATATAAAACATACAAATTTATTGACTTAAAAGTCACATCTAATTTTTGGTGGTGCATATAGACATTCTTGAGACTTTAGTATCTGTTAAGACCCAGGCCTTTTCTCAAGGAGCGTGCGTTGAGTACCCAGAATTTGGGTATTTTACCATGGCTACTGGATATGAATTCTTTTTTTTTTAGCTCTTTTAGTTAATGACCTTAAAGCTATATTTTTCTTTCAAAATTCAAGACTTTATTATGGTGCTATTAAAATATTCTCTCTATGTTACTTCCCCTCCCACACACAAAAAATTAAGTAGAGTCTTTAGTAAGACTCTTTATATTATAATTTTGTAGTATTGATATTTTCTCCTTGTAGGATTGGTGGTGATCCTCAGGAAATGGGGGAAGAGGCAGAGCAAATGTTCAAAAGGATTAGCAGATTGTGGAAAAAAAGGAGGATTTGGACAGAAGGAACCTGTTGCATAAATTCTTAACTACTAATCTTATAGGAAACCACCAATATTTAAAAATTTAAACAAAGCTACATAGGTAAATACATTAATAAAAGAAATGTCATTTTGTACATAAAATGCACATAATTTTAAAAAATGAAGGTACTATACTTTTTTTTTCTACGGTAGCTACTAAATTTAAAGGAGTACTTTTTGATGCGGTTTGTTTTATTTGATGATGATAATGTGGTTGTTTGATTTAAAGGAAAGAGGAAAAATAAACTTGAAAGGAGCACAGTTATTCTGGATGAAATAGCATATCCTTGTGTAATTTTTTTCTTTCTAATAATAAAAATTCTACTAGCTTAAGTTTAAAAGTTAGGTCTGGTGATAACTCATGCATTAGGGTATGAAAATGAGGACAACATATTACAAGATTATTGCCACACTTCTGCTTTTTTATTTTATTTTATTATTATTTTTTAAGATTTTATTTTATTTTTTATAGACACAGGGGAAGGGAGGAGAGAAACATCAATGTATGGTTGACTCTCATACAACCCCTACTGGGGATCTGTCCTGCAACCCAGGCATGTGTCCTGACTGGGAATCAAACCAGCGATCATTTGGTTCACAGGCCTGAGCTCAGTCCACTGAGCTACACCAACCAGGGCTTCTGCTTTTTTATTTTTAAAGTAAAGAAGTTACATTGTCCTCATTGTTTATGTGTATCTGTTCTAGTGGTAGTTTCCAGTTTTTGTCAATTGAAGAAGTTCAATTTTTTAAAATCAGAAGTATGTTTTAATTTTAAAAAGTCATAGTTTTTTTCCTTCTGTCTCTTAAAACTATTTAATCATGCTCCATGAAAATCAAGACAGATTTAATATGTATGTAATGCTCAGTTTGGTTATGTTAGCAATAACCCATGAGACTTGCTTGTAAGCCACATATTTAGGGTAGTTTGTGGCTCTGGGGAGCAATGGATGATGCCTTGGACTTGCTGGTATTGATAAGAAAGGATTACATCGGTTTATTCACTTCATGTTTATATCAGTTGATGTATTTGAGGTTTCTTTTAAATGAAATTAGATAATTTCTTGGCAACAGAATTCACTTTCCTGTTGCTTTATTTTTATGGTTAATCACCTGTAATATTTATTGTAATCCTCCCAAGTATTTACTTTTAGTTTTGAAGCATTTTTTATGTCAAGATTAAACTGAGATTATTTTATCAAATTTTCAGTTCTTTTTGTCTCTTAATGCCTCTTTTCTGTACCATCTCTAATTGTCAATTGGCTTTTACATCTCCATACTATATGAATGGAGTCAAGTGATTTGCATACAAAAACTGATGAATACAGTGGCTTTAAGTCATTTTTATATTAAATTTATCCCTGTTAACAATGATATTTTCACCTGTTAAAATGTGTAATACATGGTTCAATTTATGAGTGTGTTGTAAAAGCAGGTTGTTAAAAACACTCCAGTAATATAGTTATATTTTTTTATTAGCCAGTGTTAAAACTCTCTGCTTCTTTATCAAATTTCATTCATAAAATTTTCTTTAAAGGAATGTAAGTTTTTTAACTTGGTAGATACATTTACAGAAAGTAAATATATATAATTTTCTAATCTCAGGGTCTGTCTGATTGCTACTCTTTTCAAACAAGCACATGCTTTGCTTTTTAAAAGCCATTAGAAATTTGGTAAAGATATTTTGTCTATTTTATTTTTAGAAAGTTTTTCTGCTTATATCTACTGTAACTTTTTCAAGATTAAAATAACAGTATATATATTAATGCTGCACAGTGATTTAAAGTTGGGATAAACATATATCCAGAGTATAGAATTTTTTTTTCCAGAAGACAGAGTGGCATTAATAGTTTTAGACTATCAGTTTCCAAATCTCAGTTTTCATATATGCATTTTTAAAGCTAATCTGCCTTTGGTCCAGACTTTCTCCCATTTTCCAGAAAAAAGCCATAATTCTCATGTGTCCCAAATTTTACTGCGGTGCATTGTTTCAGGTTCTAAAAACCTCTTGGGCACCATCAAAAGAGAACATTTTGAAATAGTGGAGTCAGTGATATTGAGGATGTGAGTCACTGTAATGACTGGGAACAGGTCCTCCTGTATACCAGGTTGTTTCTAGTTGTTTGGTTTCAGCAAAAAGAAAAGAGGATTTAGTCCAGTTGCTACTTCTAGTGGCAGCCTTAAGCATAATTTTTTAGAATTATTGTGACTTTTGTATGTAATGAGGTAGATGTGGAAAATACTGAGTGACATTGTTGATAATAAGACCTTTTCTATTTCCATCTATTCATCTACTGCCAGCAGTATTTCTCAACTTGTACATCTGTAAAAATTTAATATAGTGAGAGAAGTACACTCATTCTAGTGATAGAAAATACCTATTGATACATGAACTAATTAAAAATTAATTACTGTTTTAAGGAGAAAGAAAATATTCATAAAGAACAATTTTGTAAATTAGCCTGAGAAATTATTAGCAAGTAAACTTTTTTACTTTAATGTTTCATGAAAATTTTCAAACATACACAAAATAGAGTAGTATAACTAGCCCCTATGTACCTAATCCCATCTTTAATTTTCACATTTGTTTCTTCACACTGCTGCACCTTGCTACTTGATAACGATGATGGATTTTTTTTTAACAGTTCATATTTTTGCTTTTTTTTGTTTGGAGGGTATTTGCTCTAGTTTATTTTGTATGTGTATTTTTCCCCTAACATCTTTGCAAATAAACTTTATATAGTAACTTTTTCAAAATTAAAGTAACATGACTTATTATAATGATTGTTAGATTCCGTGTATCCTTGAGGTACATGAAATCTTTCCAAGAGATACTGGGGCAAATATATTTATAGACTTAAGTTAAATGCTATTTCCAGGATACATAATAAGAATAAACATTAATCAAATGCTTTTACATTTAAATGGGGAAGTTTTGGAGAGACTTGAGTCAACACAGTCATTCAAATAATTTTGTTTTGCCTAGAACATTTCAAGTAGCTTACCCAAATTTGTATGATAGGCATTGGTAAATATCAATAGTTTCTTTAAAAATAGCATAGAAGCAAAACTTACTCATACTCGAATTTATTAAGCTACAAAGAACATGAATGTGACCATAGTCTAGAATTGAAACAGTTTTTTGTTTTTTACTAAACACGACAGCTAAATAGAGAAAGCTTGTATTAATTTTTGGGCACAGTTTAGGTCATAGAATGAAAGTTCAGTATAACGTGTTTTAAATTGATCAATTGTATAACCAATAATTATTCATGTGACATCACAATGCAAATGCTGACATCCTTTTCCAAAAGAGTTGTTTTTTTTTTTATTTTGTGCTTTTTCAAAGGTTGAAAAGGTTTTTGTGGTTTAAATGTTGTTACATATTTTACAGCATTAGGATCTATGGAATATTTTGACAACTGCAACAGTTCAATGAAGTTGGTAATTTCTTCTTTTAATTATTTTTCATTGAACAGCTTTGGAGTTACATTTCTACGTTTTGATTTCTGGTGTATTATAAGGAAAGAAAATGTAAAATATGTCGAAGGATGCTTTAGAGAAAATATATAATGATTATAATATGGCTGTAGCTAAATTGTCCTTATCTTGTTTAAGCTTTGTTAATACCTAATTTTGATGAAATAGTGTGGTATTCTTTCCAGCAACTGATTGTGTGATTGCACATCCTTTCCTTAAATAAGTTGATTTGTAAGGTTTCACAGATGATCAGCCACATTCTAATTCACTTACAAAGTGGAGAATGAACCTGGCTTTTATTCAGTCAAATAATATTCTGATAGAGGTTTTGCCCCATAATAAAATTTTAAATATAATGTTTTTTTTATTTTTTGAGGTTAAAGTTGCAAGTTTTCATTTTTAAAACTATAGTTTTGAAATTATTTTATTTTAAACCTGTTTTAAAAGTTAGAGATGTATTGTTTCTCTTGGGTGCATATCACCAATTAATACGTTTGATTTCAGATCTACAACTTACTGCTTTGTAAACTTCGCTGAGGTAAAATGAAACCATTTGGCTACTTGAACTGATCTACATTACATAGGTTTTGCCTACTGACATTTGCAGTAGCTAACATGTCAGAAATAGAAATGACGAAACAATACATCTTCCATATTCTGAATTGGAATAATGCTAAATACAAACGTAGTTATTTTTAGAGACTATGAAATTTTTTTTTTAGTTTAAGTTGTGTTATATAACAAGCAATATATTAAAACTACAGCTTTCTCTATACTAGAGAAATCTATCGAAGAATATTTGCATATACTAGAATTATAAAAGATTAATTTTGCAACATAACTCATTTTTCTAACTCTAATATTGGTTTAAGATTATTTTTAAAATATAAGTAAATTGTTCCTAATTTAACCATAATATATATATATATTAATTTTTTCTAAGGGTAAAACTTTATTTTAAGTTTCCTTTTAACTGTGAAATTAAATAAATAACATTTTCTAGCAGAATATCTGTTGTCATGAAAGATAAGGGGATTTGGAGTAACTTGTATTTAAAATTCTGTAATTTTGGATTGGGTAAAGTTATACTTAAAATAAAGCATTCCCTTTGTAATTCAGATCCATTCTCAACATATGGGTATTAATGAAAAATTTGCATATAGTTTATGTAAATATTAAGTTACTTTAGAAGTATTTCCTTGATTTTAAAGTACTAATGTGCAGAATAATAATTGTAATGGTAGTTTGAAATTTTGATGTTTATTCATTTAAAACTTAACTGTGATGGTGCCTTTATTAATGTTTTTATGTCTTATTTCTTTGCAGCAAGGAGTGAATAATGCTGAAAAATTTGACTATGTAAGTGCAATATAGAATTCAGTTTTCGTGCTACGTTATGTATTTGTTATTTGATACTGATACATTTTGATTTTGTTTTATAGGTGATGCAGTTTTTGAATAAGATGGCTGGTAATGAATATGTTGGATTCAGTAATGCAACGTGAGTCTGCTTTATGACATAGTTTTTATAATGGGTCATTCCTCTTTAAAAAATCTAGATTATAGAATTTTATTTTGAATACTGCTTTGTTACTCCATTTATATGCACACATTGTGTTTAGAATTAACCTAGTCTTCCTTGTTAGTTCTAGGTCTTCAGTGTATAAATTCTTACTTAAAATTTGGTCATTAGAAGGAAATGATTTCTAAATTACCTGGGGTGGGATGTGGGCACACTTAAAATGCTTTATGCATTTTTGATAAACTACTTGTGGGTAATCATAGAATTAGAAGGGGCCCCCAGGTTTACTTCAAGTATTAGCACTTAATTTTATGTCCATCTATAACACTTGTCTTGCTTCTCATCTTAATCTCTCTATGCCTGGCTAACTTGACTTTTACACCAAGTTTTTACTTTGAAATTTTGAAGTCTACAGGAAAGTTAAAAGAATAAACAAGTATCTGGATAGCTTTCACTTACTTTTCTGATTAATATTTTGTCTCATTTGCTTTTTATCAACCTGTCTAGATAGTTAAAAATATGTATATCTCTACATGCACATATATACATGTATGTGTATGTTTTTTTTTCCTGAACTGTTTGAAATTAAGTTGTAAATATAATGGCACGTCACTCTTAAATAATAACTCAGCACAGGTATCCTAAGAATAAGGGCATGCTCCTATATAACTATTAGTTATGTACCAGCAAAGTACCAGCAGCACTTTTTTTTAGGGAAATTTGTCTTTATTTGAACATGATATGATTATCTACAGAGATAACACAAAAGTCTGTAGTCATTGGAAAAAATAGGAGTTTAGGAAGGTGGCTAGATATAAAATTGACATAAAAAGTTAATATCTAAAAATGTATACTAGAAAAAATCCATAAGTTACTTTGGAGCAAATCTAAGAAATTTTTTGTAAAACCATACACAGAAGTCCTGCTCACACAAAGACCTTGAAGAAAGACAAAAATACATGAATGAATGTCTAGTGTTCATAAATAGGAAAACTTAATTACATGAAAATATAAATCCTTTCCAAATAGATCTCTAGGTTTAATGTCATTCCCTTCATACTTACAATAGTGTTTTCATGAACTTGACCTGAATTCTAACATGCATAGAGAAAAATCAAAGGACTGAGAATATCTGTGAATATTCTAAAGATGAATAAGGGAGAGGAAGATTTGCCTGCAGGTGTTGAGTCTTATAATGAAGCTGTAGTAATTAAATAAGACTGTGTAATGATGGTAAGAACTTAACTTGGGTGGTGAACACAGTTCAATATACAGGTGATGTATTACAGAATTTTGTACTCCTGAAACCTGTAATTTTATTAACCAATGTTAATCTCTGTGGGATAGCTTAACCAAACCACAGTTGAATGACCAGTTGATAAGTGACAGAGGTGAGGTGAAACATTATTAGTTGGAGGAGGGACATTCAATAAATGGAACTAGAAAAGCTGGTCGTCTGTTTTACTTTCTTCTCTATGGGAAATGGAAGGCCAGTTTTTCCAGTACCAGCAACACTCTTAAGAACATTAACATTAATTTAAAAATACGATGTTAATCAATATATAAATGTCCCCAAATTACCTCTAAATATGTATTATGGCCTTTTTTCCTCTAGGGGACTAGTCAAGGTTTTATTTATTTTTTTTCTTTCAAAGTACAACAGTACCCCTGCCTTATTAGTCCCTTGCTTTTAAAATATTTATTAAATGCCTTCTTGTGAAGTATGCCAACCAGTTGTTTTCTAGAGCAGGAATTAACTAACTTTTTCTGTAAAGGACCAGAGAGTAAATATTTTGGTCTTGTATTCTCTGTTACAACTACTCAGTTCTGTTTTAGTAGGAAAGTAGCCATAGACAATATGAGGCTGTGTTCCAAAAACCTTATTTATAAAAACAGGCAGCAGGTTGGATCTGGCCCAGGAGCTGTAATGGATATTCCCTATTTTTAATAGGTCTGGTTGTTTCCTTTTGATTAGATAAAGCTTAAACACTTTTGGAATGAATACTAATTAGATGATGCTTTGTATGTTTCAGAGAGCAAACATTTTTTAGGTTGTCTACCTTACTGACTTTCATTCATCAGCCTAACTATCTTTCCCAGGAAGTTTTTCAGTATTCTCATCTTGCCCCTCTTCTGTACTCTCATATTACCGTATTTTATTGAACTTACTCTATATCTGTCTTTGCCCATCATCACCATCAGACTCTGACCTCCTTAAGACCTGGATAGAGTGTCTTCCAGTTCATTTCTGTAATCCTGTTACCTGGCAGATACTAGGCACTTGATAGAGTGTTTGGTAAACAGAACTATGTGCTAGGGACTGATAATTGTTCAGTGGTTAGTCCTTTATTTACACAGTTCCTTTTTTCAGTAGCCTTCTGGACACTTGTAGGTTGAGCTCTCATATAATACTCAAATGTGTAGAATTAAATCTAAGTCAAAACTCACTCTCTTTCTTCCAAAACTGCTCTTTGTCTAGGGATCTTCTTGTCAGTTGATAACACCATTCTTTCTGTAGACTTTGTTAGATACCTAGGCTTTGTAACAGACTTCACACTGGTTTTTTTTCCCATCCTGTCTGAAGACTTGCCCAGCTGCTCTCATATTCGATCATACCTCTCCTTCCATTTCTGTCACCACTACCTAAGTTCAGGCTTTCTGTAATTCTCGTTACAGTAGTCTCCTAATAACATCATTCTTCCTTTCTTTTTCCTGTTTCCCAAGCTGATGTCAGAGCTAACCTTCTAAAATGTAGAGCTGAAAAGGTCACTTGTTTGAAAAGCCTTTAAGCTTTCATTTTGTTGGTAATTCGGAGCTATTACATTTTTCAGCATTTATCTGTCTCGATAATTTGGTTGTAGTCTCCTTTGTTAGTCTGATGATTCTCTACTCTTCTCCATGAATCCCATTTCCCAGATACGTCAGAATACTTGCTGTTCTTGAGTGAAATCCTATATTTTATACTTTTATAACTTCGTTCATGATGCTGTGCAGGCTTCCACCTGAAATCTGTTAATCCAGTGAATGGTGTAAGGCCCATTTCATGTATCCCTCTCTCAGTGAAATTTTCAGGGAATCCCTTAGTTGGAATTGACTGTTTATTGTACTTTTGAGGTAGCCAAAAGATTCTGCATTTTTAGCACAGTTTAATGGCGAAATATTTGGCGATTTACTATTATTTTCTTTATTCACAAAATACAAAGGTTAGAAAGGTCTTGGTTCATTTTAACATTTTTATTGCTGATAAAATTAAGATGGAAAGAATTATCACTTAAATTACTTGCCCAAGGCCACATAGCCAGCAAGCCTATTGACAGAACTGGGACTGGAGCCAGCAATCTTTTTGACTATTAACTCAGTGTTCTTTATACTGCACTTTGATGTACAAATTAAACTATAGAACCGTACTTTTACAGAAAATAAAGCAAATTTTCTTTTCTTCTAGGTTTCAGTCTGAAAGAGAAAGTGGAGATCGAAATTTTGCAATAGGATATTACTTAAAAGAAAAAAAGGTTTTTAAATGTTGTTTCTATTTCTTCACTTAATAAAATACGTGGACATACATGCTAAGAACTCAACAATAGATTTTAAGCAACTATCTATTGCTATTTGAGGTTCACAAGTTTTTGCCAAACAACCTTGAGTTAATGCTATCAAAATGTTAATATTAAATTGATTTGTATCTGGCAGTATTCAAATATTTGACTATAGTAATACAGATTTTGCAGAAGGACCCGCCCATTTACTCCAAAGTGTAATGCCTGACTGTTGTTGATTATATTTGATTTTTTAAAGATTTAAGTGGCTGGTCCAGTAACTTGGTTTATGAATTCGTATCAGTTTATTTTTATCAGTTAAACTAGTGTCTAGAAATCTGTATATGATGTAATTTTACTTTATTATTCTTTATTGTTTCATGTTTGTACCCTTTTATAGGTTATGTGCTATTTTGCTCTTGATTAAAATAAAACACATTTATGTGCATTTTAAATTTAACCTTGTACCTTTTACCTGTGTGCATATATTCTTTCCTTTGTTTCTATTTTAATTGCCTTTCTATTTTTTCAGTGTTTTCCAGAAGGCACAGACATGGTTGGTATATTAGACTTCTACTTCCAGGTAATTTACTTTAAATATGTGAAATATGTATATAAATAAATGTGTGTATCAGATTTTGCAGAATATAGGTATCTCTGAAATCTTAGCTCTAGGTAAAGAGAATATGCATTACTCATTGACTTAAAAAAATGTGCTTATGAAAGAAAATCTCATGTCTGTATCTCCTAAAAAGTTATGACTCCAAATATAATAGGGAGAATTTTTATTTCTGTAAACACATTATGTGTAAGAAGTGTCAAAAATAATGTACAGTTCCAGAAATTGGCTTCTTCTTACTATAAAATGAACTCTGTTTTCGTAGCTTTCAAATTTTGTTTGGAGGAGTTATTTATCAGAGGGTTCATAGTATTTTAAAGTTGCAGTTTCTCAGTTTATTTCTGCTGTGTCACATAGTGGTTCTCTTTGAAGTTAGAGTTGCAAGCTATACTCTACATATTTCTGGAGGAGGGGGCCATTTATAATCTGCTGTGGTATAGAATTCAGTTTAAGATAGTCTTCCTGAACTTCCCTCCCCGCCCCCCCGTACTTTTCAGTTCATTTCATTTTTACAGCTCGAATACCATTTAGTGCCTCTGAGGGTCTGTAATTGTAATGTAAAGCTATGTACTAACAAATTGTTGATTTCTAGTTTAGTTTATATTTAGTTTATATCTGTCTTTATTTTTGAAGGTGTTTTAATTTTAAGCTTTTCGTAATCTTGAAGAATATGTAAGAGTGGTTGTTATGAAGTAGATTTGATAGAAGTCCAGGTCCCAGTTTGTCACCTGTCCAATGTGTAGAGCTATAAATTGTGAATCTGGATTATCAATGTGAAGGTCTAACATGGCCACTTTTGAGCTATCTAACCTAATTTCAGTTACTGAGCTCATTTCATTTTTATGGCATATTCTTGACCTAACTTTCTGCATTGAAAAGAACATAAAAAATTTGTGTGAAATTTTTTTGAAACTGTGTAGTGTCATATTTACTTTTATCCAGTAGTCCTTATTATTTCCCATAACCCATACGAATTTCTTCAGTATGTTAAAGTTCTTTTGCTTTGATATACATATTTAACTTGGGCAATGACAGCTTACGTGCTACTAAATCTGTGAAATTTCTACACTTCAATACATAAATCAAGAAACAGCCACAGAAGCCTTACTTTTTTGTAGAGAGTACATCTAACTGAATGTTCATCAGAGTTTCAGGAAAGTACTCACTGCGATTTGTCAAACTAGAAGTGTATTACCTTATAACAAACAAAACCCCAATGAATACTAACTATAAATTAAGAAATGATTGTTGGAATTTTAATCTCATTTCTTTTATAAAGCTTTTTATGATTAAATCAACTTCAAGTCTTTTTTGTATGGGTCAATATAGTAAGTAGATTGTGTAGTTTTAGGGAAATTGGGAAGAGGTTTTACAATAGACAAAAGTGGGATCCAACCATTTTTCTAATTCACTATGGTTGATTAGTTTTTCTTGCTGACTTCAAACCCCTTTGTGCCTCTTGTGTAGACCTTGAAGTGTGAATGAGGCAAGTTTGTAAGTTGAGAGATCTTAGCCTTTTCTTTCTCTTCCCCATCCCCACATTCTCTTTCTCCTCTACTTTCCCCCCATTTTGGTTGCTGTTAATGAATAATAAAATAGTTTTAGTTTTATGGGAAAATTTGGGTTTGTTGTGGTAAACTATTTCCATCAGTTTGATTATATTTAAGTACAAAAATTTCATTCTACATTGTAATTGAACTTTGCTTTTTTCATTCATTATAGTATATCAAGCACCCATAGTCTATGTCAAATAAATATTTGAATGTTAATAAATGGTTTAAAAGGGAACATTTTGCTTTAGGCCCACAGAATATCCCAGCTTGAGATGTCTTCGATTTTCTTTCATCTAGTCCTTTGCCAATATGGGGATGCTGAGCTTTGTTATAGGTGAAATGTCAGGCAATTAAATTTTTTTTTCTGAAGTGGCAATTTCTCACATTGATGCTATTTATTGTACTGATGTTATGCTGCTTTCTCTAAAAAATATGTGATGGTTCCTTTTTCCCTGTTGGGTTAATAATTACATTTGTGTATCTTACAGAAAGCATCTTACAGTTAAGCAACTTTGAATATCACATGGGACATTTACAAATATTAGTGCTTAGGGCCTGTCTCTTCCTATCCTAGTTCTGCCATTAAAAGACTGAATAACTGGGCAAATCAGGATAAACCTTAAAGGGGCTAGAACTTGGTTCAGATAAAAAATCTTGATTATCTTAGAATTCATCTGCAGTACTAAAAATACTGTGAGGCTAAATTTCAGAATTGGTTTTTGCTTCTTTTAGCTATGCTCCATTGAAGTAACTTGTGAATCAGCTAGTGTGATGGCTGCGACACTGGCGAACGGTGGTTTCTGCCCTATAACTGGTGAAAGGGTACTGAGCCCTGAAGCAGTTCGAAATACATTGAGTTTGATGCATTCCTGTGGCATGTATGATTTCTCAGGGCAGTTTGCTTTCCATGTAAGTTATTGTTTAATCTTAATTTTCTCTGGCAAGAAACTAGTCTGCACTAGTTGTTTTTTTTAATGCAGTTTGAACTTTGCTTTAAAAATTGTACATTAATTTTTGAGAGAGAGGCTTGTTTTCAAGTTTAATTTGTTACCACCAGATGTTCTTAACAACTTGAAGTTTTGTTTATAGAACCTCATCACTTCTTTTAAGGCATTCCAATGTACAAGGTTAGTATAGACTTTACTTTTACTTGTTAATGCTTAGCATTATGCAGTATACCTCAAGAATTCGTTAAGTTTAGAAGGAGTGCATAATTGTAATGTTTAACATTTTTGGTTAAAGCCATATATCAGGGTTGTTATGTATCACTCAACTTGAATAATTATGCATACATAACCAGTTTTGTTTCATCTGTATATACACCCACTTCACCCACCCCTGACATAGTTCAGTCTGTAATTCTAAGTGATAAGGGCTCTTGAACCCACAGTGCCATTCTTACATATAAAAAAATAAATTTACTTTTAATATCATCATAATATTTAGCTAATGTTCAGATCATCTGAATTGTCTTATAAATTATTATTTTACAGTTTGACTTGGCTGCAAATAGTGTTTTACATTATATTATGATTGGTTGTATCTTCCCTTATTTTTCTTCTTTAATCTATGGTCTTTCCCCCTTGACCTCTTTTTCTTATTTTTGGTTGAAAAAAACTGGGTAATTTATCCTATATAGTTTATCATAGTCTAGATTTTGCTTATACATTCCACTGTCCCTTGTATTCCCTGTAAATTGGTAGGTCCCATTCAGGTGAGTTTTTTGTTTTGCTTAGTTTTGTGCAGGGTCACTCCTGGCAAGGGAAACTCAATGTCTGAATGTTGATTAAGCCATTAAAGAACGTTCCCATGATAATAATTTTGTATTTTATCATAATTGTTGTCAAGTTTTGTATAATAGAAAGGTAAATGTTTTGAAGAGGATTAATTTGAATTACCATCTTATCTCTGTTCTCTAGAATGTCTCTGTGACATAGATCACAGAGAATCCTTTAAGAAGATAAAATTTCTCATTGTATTTTAGTCATAAAATATTTTTGAAAATAATGTTTGTACTTAAAAGCAACATGTTTATTATAAAACAATTAGAAAATATAGTCAAAAGAATAAAATAAAAACATAGTTTCATGATTTATATGCAGTCTATTTAATTCCTTAAAATATATAACTTTTTCATTTACTGTATTATGAACATGTTGGTAAATGCTTACCTATGACATTTTTAAAGTTGGAATTCTACTGTATAGATATATACTGTCAATTTTTAGCCAGTTACTTTATTGTTGGTTATAACTTTTCTTACTTTAAAATGTTAATATAAATGTCCTTTTTTTTTTCCAAATTATTTTCAGGTTGGTCTTCCTGCAAAATCTGGAGTTGCTGGGGGCATTCTTTTAGTTGTCCCAAATGTCATGGGCATGATGTGCTGGTCCCCACCCCTGGACAAGATGGGCAACAGTGTTAAGGGAATTCATTTCTGTCATGTAAGCATGTTTTCTTTTCTTTTCTTTTTTTAAGGTTTTTTATTTATTTATTTTTAGACAGGGGAAAGGAGAGAAAGAGAGGGAGAGAAACATCAATGTGTGGTTGCCTCTTGTGCTCCCCATGCTGGGGAACCTGACCTGCAACCTAGGCATGTGCCCTGACTGGGAATCGAACCAACGACCTTCTGCTTCGCAGTCCGGTGCTCAATCCACTGAGCCACACCAGCCAGGGCTAAGCATGTTTTCTTAATGAAAATAATGATCATATAAGTTGGGCCATCCAATGATACTATTTTTTTTAACTCATTTTCATGGTTAATGGTTGGCGCTTTTGCCTGCCAGTCGCTGGGTAGCCATGAAAGTACTCATAGAGGACTTCAAAGTACCTCTACCAAGACAACTCTCATATAATCATTCTCACAGAAAAGTACATTTGTATGAAGCTTATATTTAAATATTTATGATTATAACTACTTTTCAGTTTCTAAAAGTTCAGCAAAAGATACTAACTTGGAGAAGTAACTTGAAACCCAACATAAATTATAGATTATTATCTTTTACTGTATCACCTTTAAACTTGCATGGTGGAATATCTGTATCCATAAGCTACCTTTAAAACTCTGGTGTTGTGTGTTTTTGTTTTTGGGGGGGGGTGCGGGTGTGTGTGATTTTTTGTTTCCTTTTGTTTGTTTGGAAATAAGCATTGCAATTTTTTTAAAAGATTTTATTTATTTATTTTTAGGGAGAGGGAGAGAAACATCAATGTGTGGTTGCCTCTCATGCATCCACAACTGGGACTTGGCCTGCAACCCAGGCATGTGCCCTGACTGGGAATTGAACCAGTGACCCTTGGCTTCACAGACCCAGGCTCAGTCCACTGAGCTACACCAGCCAGGGCAGCACTGTAGTTTAAAATTGTTACTATACTTCACTAGTTCATTATTTTATGTTGTGACCCAGCTCTTGCTAATATTTCATTTTCTGGTTTATTTACATTTATTACTTAACAGGATCTTCTGCAGAGTTTCTTAATTAAAATTCTGATTTATTTTTCAGTTTTCTTATATTCTATAACACGTAAAGAATAAGATTAGATTGCTTATAGATTGTAATAGACTATAACCAGAATACTTTTTACATTTCTGTGGTATTATAATGCCTATTTTATTGGAAATGAAAGTTACACAATTTGACTTGCTGAGTTCTGTGATCATGCTCATAAGCAGTGATATTAAAATTTTTATTCCCATCTTATTCTGATCTCATTCTTCTAGACGTACCATGCTGCTTTATTAACATGCAGTAGTGCTTTACATGAAATAATAGTTTAAGTTGGATAGTATTAGTATAATTTGTTAAATTATGAAAGAAAAACAATAGCCAATGAATAACTTCTTATACCTGTTCTGTTTATTTACAGGATCTAGTTTCTCTGTGTAATTTCCATAACTATGATAATTTGAGACACTTTGCAAAAAAACTTGATCCTCGAAGAGAAGGTGGTGATCAAAGGGTAAGCAAAATTCTTAGATTATTATGAAATATTTTTTAAGAGAGAGAAAATGAGATTCACCTGTTTAAATAAAATTTAGTTTAATTGGTAATGGCCTCATATCCTTGCCAATCACAAATGAGTGTAAACAAGTGGTTGACATTTTCATCCTGGACTAGTAATTTATAGATACTAAATGTTGATGTTTTATTTAAGTGGAAACTTGTTAGTTAGCAGCAGGGTTTCCCCTCCTCACATTCTTTTTGCTATTTTAAGCAATATTTTAAAGAATTGATTCTGTTAAGACACATTAGAAAGTGCTACATGGTATTAAAAGAAAACCTGTTTTTAATCTTAGTATCTGTCAGTTATAGTCTTGAAGATTATTTTGACATAGATGGATATGTAAATAGGAAAGGGATTATAGTACTAGGAGAGACCTTACAAAGCCTCATAATAAGTTTTATAAACCACTGTTGATGAAATATTTTTCTATAAAAAAGTGTTTAATGCAGTATTCCTGACGCTCTTAACATAGTATTTTCTTATCAGTGTGCTTGGCTTCATATTATTACACATACATACAATTTTTTTAAAGCTTGTATTAAGAGTCAGGACTTAAATTTCAGGAACAAGGTTTTTTTTGGGGGGGGGTCTTTATTATTCACTGGATCAAGGGACTTGTTTTGAATTTTAAATAAATTCCTTTGCATCCCATATGGAAAATGTGTATAATGAAGTTACCTAATTAGACCTGAAACACTTAAAGGTAGAAAGAAAATATATCTTAGTACCAAAAAAAGTGGAATTAAACTAAGTAAACTTATCTGTCATTAGCTCCAATCAAAGTAACTTCTAATAATATATGAGAATTATGCAAAGCCAACAGAATAGAAACTTACATGGGAGTCAACAGGAATAACATGGAGCAAAACATCAAATGGTGGTGGGTGAAAATGTTAACCAATTCTAATAACATTCATTGAAAAATACGGTTTTGTAGCTTGGACCTTTCTTCACTCAAGTGCACTAATAAATTATGTATGTTGCTTGAACAACTAGCATTCCTTTGGACCATTGGACTATGAAAGTCTCCAACAAGAACTTGCTTTAAAAGAGACAGTGTGGAAAAAAGTGTCACCTGAGTCAAATGAGGACATCTCTACAACTGTAGTATATAGAATGGAAAGTCTGGGAGAGAAAAGCTAAAGAAATGGGGTTTAGTTTCACAATGTTCTTCATTTAACCTTTCAATAATCTTTAGCTATTTTGCATACTATAAATATTTATTTGAGGTTTTTGTGTTCTCAACTTTGAGTGCTGGAGCCAGAAAGCTGTCTTTTTTTTTTTTAATCTTTGTGTGAAAACAATAGATTAAAAATGGATTTGTCAGTTTTTTAAAAGTATTTATAAATAAATAAAGCAAATTTGCTTTATTTTAAAAAATACAAAAAGGACAAAATTTTTAAAATTTTTCCTTGGTGTAATTAAAAATTTAACTCTAGAGTTAAAATAGTAACAGAAATTTTAAATAGTAACAAAAATTTAAAATAGAACAGAAATGTGTAATTTCTTGGTTCTAAAACCCACACATTGCATTTGTAAGTTTCATTACATTTTGTTTTTTCTTTCCCTATTTTAAAACTGACATGATGTCTGTAGTGGCAATAGAAAGTATTTTTATGCTAAATAACAAAACTTTTAAAAAGGTAAAGTAATCCTAAATTATTTAATATAGCAATAGATTATAAAATTAGCTCAAGTTTACATTTTATGCCATTTTTATCAAGTCATGTCTTATGCCACTTTGTAAGTCATGTCTTTGCTTTTTTACTTTGCAACTCGTATGTTCTGTCAGAATTGTCATGTACAGGAGTGTCTTATGTTACTAAAACATTCCAGCCAAAGAATTTCAGATACAAGATAATGACATGTTTCACTGTTAAAAAGCTTTGGTTACTCAGAAGCAGTACTGAGTATCTTCAAGTGACATGTTTACCTGACCAATTTTATTTTCATATTATTATTCACTTAACTTTTCCTGTTATATTTAAATATAAATGGTGAATCTTGATTTTTAGCTTCTAATGATTTTATTCTAATAATTTCACAAATGTTAATGAATCTTTCATAATAAATTATAGTAACATCTCAAACTGTTCTATTTGAACTCTTATAAATTACTTAGGAAATGAATTAAGTCAGAAGGTAGTAATAATTCTACTTAAATATCTGTTAGATATGAATCTTTTTGTTTGGTTATAAAAAATAGAATATTGAGAATCAAAACATTTTTAAGAGGATTGTAAGTTCTGTACAACCTGATTTCAAATAATTCACAATATTTGAAGTGTGTTTGGCAAAGAGATTATAAAATTCTACAGGACCTATTCACACTTCTTCCATACTCCATATACCTCTCCACTTCTCTCCACAGTTTCCCAAAGCTTGAAGGTGTTTTTGTTTTATTTTTTTGTTAATTCATTTTTAAACTTAGATTTTAGAGGGGCAGGGTGAGGTCTAGAATGAGAAATTGATAGTTTCTTAGTATCATGGCATATACGTGCTAGGGCAAAGTCTGTAAACATAAATACAATATAGCAAAAAAAGATTTCACTAGTACATTTAGGTACTAGTGCAAATATAGATATAGAAAATTTTGATCATATGATATCTTGAGTTTGGGAACTATGATATTGGGGGAAAATTTTCCTCTCAAAGGTGTTGTTCAAGAAGCCTTTGGAGCTATATAAGTATTAAAACTTAGAATAGTTAAATAATTATATGTTAAGTTTTAGAGGATTTTACCAAGGATTTTATGGTTACTTGAATGGTCCTCTAATGTACAGATGCATATCTTAACTGGATGCTTCTGGTTGTGCTGTTTATACCTCACCTCTGCTATACCTTTGGACAGTATAAGTTTCACCAGGGCCATTTGTGGTTTGGGGAACTGAATGCCTTCACTGATAGCTTGCCGAAAAGGCTTTAGTCACTTCCTCCCCCACTCCCTCCCCATATGCTCTAAATTGTTACATTTTACTATTTTATTTGTGAGTGAGTTTTACTTTATAAAATGAAAATATAATGTTTAATATTGTGTCCACAGATTTCAAAATTGTTGTTAATTTGTGGCACTTTTATTATGTTGGTAAAGCTTAAGTGTACACTCACCAGTAAAGCAGGGTTATCTAAGCTATTATGTTAATAAAATCTTATTAAGGATGAGCATCCCAAAATTTTGAAGGACAGTATAAATGGAATATGAGGGAAGATAATTGTGAATAGGTCCTTAAACTTTATGGTAAAAAAGAAAGAAAAGTCTTTGCCAGATCAACAACATTATTTTAATTCCTCCAGTGTTTTTTAACACATTTTCAAATACAGTTCTTAAAAAGTACCCAGTTATTGTAGGATTTAATGTTTCATGCCATTACTGATTCTTGATATTCAAGCATTTAGAAGTTAGCATATTTGTTTTTCTTTTATTCATCATTAACATTTCATTTGAAATGCATATCCTTCTTGAAATACTTTATTTTTAGCATAAATGTTGTGCATTTTAATCTTCGTGTTTGGATTAAAACATTTGTGTTATTTGGCTTTCTTTCATTTGCTTTGTATATTTAATAATGTATCTTTTATTTTCTAGTATGCGTATTTTTTGTATTGTAACAATAAATTTATTTTAAGCTGATTTTATTGTTTTTTTTTAATGAAAGCATCTACAGCATTCTAACTACAACAAATAGTTGAAATTTTAACTTTTAAAAAATTATCCTTTATGAAGATACTGTTAAAGTGCTTTTTTTTTTTTATTACTTCTGAGGCTGCGGTGAAGAGAAAACTAGAAATATGCAAAAGGGCTTCCTCCTCTGATTCTTTTTTATTTTTTAATGCGGTATACTGTTGGTGGGATTTGGGGTGGGTGGGTGGGAGTTCCTGTTGGTTGTAGCAGGAGTATTGGAATAAAGACTTTCTTCTTAATTTTTTTTTCTATTTGACAACCTAAAACACAAAACATTATTTACAGGTTCTTTCTGCTTTCTGAGAGGAAGAATATCATTGATGTTATGGACTATGTAATCTGTTACCTAGAGTAGGAAAAACATAGTGCTAAATCAAATGAAGAGTATCATAATCTCTGTAGAATTTAAATTGAGTGGAGTAATCATAATACAGAAATTTACCTTAGTTATTTTTAAGAAATTTAATTTTTGGAAGAAACTAAAATTAATTTAAATTAACTTTTAGTATATTTCCACAGCACGGTCCAAATTATACCTGGTCTTCATGAATTGTAGATCAGATACAATACTTAAAATTTTTCTGTTTGATGAAATCTGCCAGTCATATTCAGAAAAGACATCCCAAATATACTGTAGATGTTTTAAAACTGTTTGAAACGCAAATACTGTTGCTTACAGGAATTGTGTTTAACTCTGGGATTTTTTTTTTTTTTCATAAAGTTCTTTTGGAGCTAGTAAATAAAGACTGTATCATGGTATATTCAGTGTGTAATAGTTTATGATGATTTGCTTTAACAGATACATTGGGTTTTGTTGTATGGTGGTGGTGGTTTTTAACCCATTGAATGCAAAGGGAGAGGTGACCCAAAGAGCTGAATTATTTTGGACTCAGTGTAGAGTCTCATAGGCACGTATATATGGGGAAAGAACCATTCATATGTACTAATACATCAGTCTGTATCATGAAAATCTGTTTATAATGTACATTATATATCCATATGTTTATGTGTGTATCTATAGATGTGTGTCTGTCTGTCTTTCCATCCATCCATCCCTATCCATCCACCCATCCTTCCATATTCTGAAAATCAGCAGTTCTTTCCATATAGTATGTATAAATGATTCATCAATCTATTTCTATTCCACATTTGTTAGCGAAAGAACTTCTAACACTTTTGCTGCCCCAGAATTTATTAAAACATTTTATTTGTTCAATTGAACTTTAATGATACTGGTTTCTGTTGTTGCTTCTGTTCACTATGAGCACTGTCAGGGTAAGAGAGTATCAGTATTGGGGAAATCCATAAAAGGGAAAGCAAGTACATCAGATTTCATTTGGAAATGAACTCTAAAACAGTTTTCAGAATTGATTATGTAGAAATATTGCATTCAACTTAAAATAATGTACTCAGTTTGAACAGTTAATGGAATAGTTTATTCTAAAAATTATGCACAATTTTTAAGAGTCTACTGTTTATTTGTAAAAAATTTGGTTTTTCTCCATTTTTAAGAAAAAATCTCTAAAATGCTAGAGTGCATTTTATAAAAAGTAATGTGATTTCTGCTTAATGTCTTAGTATTTTATATTAAATTTAATATTTTTATTGTGTAATAAAGCCAAAACCAGCTTTGGAGGCGCATGCAACTTGTTATGATGCATCATGGCACACCCCTCAGATTTTCACTGAGATTTATTCAGAATAGACTTTTACTGTAAACCATTTTCATGGAGTACAAGGACAAAATTATACCTGAACATACATCTGGGTATATGAAGTTCAACCACTTTTATTTCAAATTATAACACAGTTAAAATACTTGTTTCTTACACTGCTTAGAAATTGAACAGGGAGAGGCTCTTTCCCACCTCTAGCTACCACTAGTAGTTTATTAATGTGAGTACCATAAATTGCACATGACTTGAAGAAATTTAGAAATTACAGAGTCTTAGTCTGGACTGACTTTTTTTAAACTACTATAGGACATCAAGGGCAAAACCTGTCCACAAAAAACAGCTAGTAAAATTTGGTGTTTCTTAAAGTCCTTAACTTCTTAAATAGTAATACAAAAGATACATTTTAAAAAGAAGATGTTAAAGTAGACTGATCACTCATCTGTTTTGTGTACTCAATAAGGTGATGTGCTAACTATGGTCTTAAAATATTCTTTTTGGTTTATATTTTCTGGGTATATGAAAGGAATATTTTACCATTGACTTAGCTTATCATTTGTTTTGTAGATTGTAGGTACACTTTAGTAATTTTTGTAACTCATAGCTATAGAGGTTTTCAAAACATACACAATGTGTAAAACCTGTGTCGATTAAAATTTTTATAATGGCTTCCTAATCCATTAACTTTAGGTGCATTACTCTTTTGGTAGTGTTTGTGGTATTTTGGCATAAATTACAAAATACTTATTGAGAACTGTTATGTATTGGTTAATTTAAAAATGAACAAATTATGATCCTTGGTGGTGATTGCTGTGATGAACTCTGTAAGCAGTTCAAGATGTAAGCTCATGGGAAAAACTAACAAAGTGACATATTCTAGCAATTGATCTCAGAACGCTGTTACTAGATTTTTAACTTTAAACCTCATTTAGCAATTTGGAAATATTTTAGCTAAAATCGCAATGGTAACAATTTTGTGTACTTATTTTTAAGCCAAATTTTAATATCTGGGGACATGATTTTTCTGGGCACTGTATAATTAAAAACTATTTTTTTTTCATTAAGTATGTATACCTGCTGAAATACTTTCAACCTTAATACCTTGGATGATTAAAATTATCTTGGAAAGGTTAGCTTTTGAAGGCAAGATTTTTACCTGAAGTAGTTTTAAATATATGTTTTCATGTAACATTCTTGTTGATTTTTAAAACTATATCATCTTTTTTATATTTTTATGTTTTATGTATTTTATTATATATTTTTAATATATTTTTCCATTACCATTTAGTCTTATTTTTGTGTATAGAATGAAAACCTTCTCTGACCAGTAATTTGACTTGGAACCCTGAGTTAAAATTTTAATTCATATTCTGTAAACATCTGAAGAGCTTGTTTTATTTATTTATTTTTTCAGTTTATAACTTTATTATGTTTTTATTGTTGTCCAGTTACAGTTGTCCCCATTTTTCCCCCTTTACCCTGCCCTACCCACCCTTCCACCTTCCACATTAAGTCCTACCCCCTGTTGTCTTATTTCTAAAATACAGTTCAACCTTTCTAGATCACTGATGTTTATTTACCACAATCTTGTAATTTATTAGAATCACATAATGGAGCTTGAAAGTAATCTTAAAGGTTATCTGGTGTAAACTCCCACTCTACCCACACTCCCTTTCCAAGTTTCTTAACACCTTGCTTTCTCAGTTAACATCTTTATAATTTTTTTCCTCTTTTTTGATAGGTTGGTCTGTTTTGTGTTTTGTTGGGTCAGGCTTTTGTTGTTCATTTTTTTAACAAGACGTGTAATTGGCAGTAGGTAATATAAGTTATTTGGGAGACTGTTCCATCAGTGTTTATTTGAACTACTTAATTGTATTTTTCTAGTAAGCAGTCATGTGTCAACAGTCTGTAAAGACCAGTAAAGTTAGAAGTGAATGAATGGTACAGTTATACAATAGTTCTAAAAATAAACATTACCCTGGAAACAAACCTTTGAAAGAAAGTGTAGCAGAAATGTGACTCTAAAAATAAATGTCGCAACACAGGCTTTTAAAAATAAATTCCATTGGGGTTAGGTTAAATATATAAGTAAAGAGATTTTTAAACAAGCTAAAGGTTGTGAGTTGTAAACAAGTATTTTCTAAGAAAACTTATTTTCTTTGCAAGTTAGCTTTCCCAGCATATATTATGCAAAATATATAGCTACTCCCTTGTTTTTATTTCAGATATTTGGATCTGTGTCTTCAGAGCAAGGGTCCTAATTTGTCTCTATTACTCTGCTGTGTTTATTGTCCTCAATACCAATCTATTTCATAATTCTGGGATTTTTATTTTTTACTTGTGAAGGAAATTTATATTGCTATTTTAAAATGCATTAATTTTTTAAAACCTTCGTTGACTTATAAATGTTAAAATTTAAATATTGTTCATCTAAAAAAATACTGGTTTCTTAATTTTCAAAATTTATACTAGCTAGTTAGCACTTCTCCCAAGTTTATGTAGGTAAGAAGCTAAACTTTTAAGAGGCTGGCTCTTATTCAGTCTCTTATTTCACATTATACTTATGAAAATTAGAATGATGTTGAAATATTAGCATCAATTATGAAAGCTTAATTACTCCTATTTGAACAGTTCCATTGTAAAATCAAAATTAAAATCATGATCTTTAGCCTCCTACTAAACTTTTCTTTAGGTTAAAATTAGTAGTTTTTGTTCTTTTGTGTGTGCCTTTCAGGAATTATCACTTAGGGGCAACTATAAATTATCCCTTGAGGGGATAGCATAAAACTTAAATCTTGGCTTTATTCCATTAAATGAGATTAATGATGTCGTATGAAACTGTGGTATAAATTATCAATTGAACTTCATTCAAGATCTGTTGTTTTTTCTCACAGCATTCAAAATTAAAGATCCTAATTGAAAAAACTCAGAATATATTAATTTCAGGTATTCTTCTTCATCCTTTTCTATCATAATTCATTTTTGGTTAAAAATTGGGTACTTAAAAATTATATAAAAGTTGCTCATAAAATGGGTTTTTATTTTCAAATCTTTATATTGCTGATATGTTCATTACCAAATCTTTTGATACTGACATTTGCCATTCTAGTTTTCTTTCAAGGGTTAACAAAAAGTTAAAGTCCAACCCTCTTTTTTTTTCAATATAATATAGCCTATCGTTGATAATTTATTATTTCAGCATTCAGCTTCAGATACATCCATCTGTGGGTCCAGTTATATGCACAAGATTTATGATTTAAATGAAGAAATGACCTAAATAATACTGTTTCTCCTTTGGATTGAGATAAATCTTACGTTTTCTGCTCAACGAAACGTTATTGACATCTCTTGATAAAATGACAGAACAAGTGATTTTGTTAGAATTCTTTGGTGACTAATACTATTAACCCTCTTTAATCATGCCAATAAAATATTCCTGCCTTAATAATATGTCTCTCTTTTTTATTCTTACCTGAAAGAGAAACTTTAGGGAATGACTGGGTTTAAGGAGGAGAGGAAGAAGAGCTTACTTAACTTTCTGTTTACTTGTTCGTGAAGTGTTTCAACTAAAATATACTGTTACAACAGAACTTAGAGAATGTATGACTTTTCTTTTTCACCTAAAGGAGAAACAAAAGACAAACAAAACTAATTTGCTATGTTTGGGGGCAAGAAATAAAAACTTGAGAAACTTTAATTTTTATTTCTTCACTGTCATGCAATTTTACTTGACATCCACCATATATATCTGCCACGAAATCAGCACTGTTGTTTATTGGCATCCCTTATGTGTGGGGCTTTGCCATGTAATGGTCTGCTTACTCATGTTTTAGTTCATTACCTTGTATTTAGGAGCTCTGGATGGAGGCCTGCTGCTGTGTTTGCATATTGAGTTTTGAAGTTTTTACTTTTCAAAACTTATTCAGTACTATTATGAGGCTTAAAACGTTGTGTTCAGAATTTGGTATGTTTTGCAAAAGTTCTTAATAGTTTGAAACTGATTTACCTAGTGCTTTTTGGATTTAAATAGCATCAATGAATGCTGGGTGTTTGGGCTTAGATAGCCCAATGTGATAGACCATAGACATGAACTTTTGAGGTTTGTTTTCTACCTCAAAAATCAATGTATTTTTTTATTTCATAACATCTGTTTTAATGTTTTTTAAAACATAGTGTTTATCAGTTCTATGAGTAACTTTTCCTTCAGAGGTGGAGTAAATCAAACTGGTTTCAGGAAGGTGTACCATTCTAATTCATTCTGATGTAGGACAGTAAACCATAAGAGTTGATCCCTTAAAAACCTTAAATAATAGGTTTGAAATTACCATACATATCTAAATTGGCAGTGATGTAAAATGGAAAAAGATGTCCCCTCCATACCTGTTTGCTGTACCCAAAGACCTTGGAAGTCTAGAAGTTCCTTTGTCAGTCCCTTAACACAGGAAGCTTAGCAGGGTGCAGACTAGAACTGAATGAACAGTGATTAGTCCTCAAAAGCATGGACTTAAACCCAGGTAATGTGGGTTTGCTCAGGCAGTCCAGTTTGCTAACAGAAAATCTTTAGTAGTTTTTTGTAGGTTCCCACTTTTACTTCCAATATCAAGAATTTCAGTCAACTCTAGCAACAAGGCATGCACAGTACACCATCAGCAGAAACTTAGTAATATCAAAATTTGAATAGTATGGCTTTTAGGGTTATTGATAATGACTAGTACTTATTGTGGGTTAGGCATCAGTGCAAAGCATGTTTTGAGAATTTTTTAATCTTCAAAAAGTCTATGAAGTAGGTATTATAATTATTACCTGTATAGATTTATGTAGGTCTTCTAACTTCCCTACAATCATTTAGCTTTTAGGTGTGTAGAAAGAACTGGGATTTGCACCCAGGTAGTCTGGTTCCAGAGCCCATCCTCTTGACCATGTGCAACTACAACCAATGTGTCCTTGCTAATAAAAGTGGGATACTCCATGAAGATAACAATGACACTAACAACTTTAGAGTGCCTTTATAGACAAAGAATTCAGAATTTTTATATTAAAAAGGTTATTCTGTGATTATTTCATTGTTCACTATATGTATGATGCTGGCAGTGCCTTCCTCCCATATTACCAATGTTCTATGATTTTAATATATGCATATATGTATTTCACTCATAGAAAAGAGGTTCATATCTCCAGAGATCTGTTGACAAATTAGGTGTGATGGGAAACTATTGGGGGACTTAGCTGACGTGATTTGACATAATCACATATATTTTCTGAAGTGTTGATCCAAGCAGGAAAAGCCAATACTTAACTAGAAGTGAAGTGGGAAAGTCGAGTAGTACTTGACTACAAGATACAAAATCAGCCCTAAATCTTACTATTAAAGTTATTCCTTAGCTCTATTGTACATACAAGTGCTTTTTATTGCTTAAAACATCTTCCTTGTATGTTCCTACAGCATTAAGTATAAATTAGTATGTTAGTACTAAAGACTGGTGTTTTATTGTAGTTAAGATTTTAGAAGATGAATTTTTAAACCCTTTTGTTTGCCTTCTCTAAATGTCTATCAGCTAAACTCAAAATTCATTAAAATATTTATAAACCCTACCTTTTTAGAACTTTTTGTAGAGCTCAAAGCATGGGCTTTTATAAGCTCTGTTTGTATATGACAGTTTAGAATGCCCAAAAATGATTATATTTTTTTCACATCTGCACTTGTTTTTAGCATAAATTTTTTTCTTGGAAATCAGCAGAACTAGAATAATTCAGTGATAAAAAGGTGACTTTTTTTTATCATTTAGTGCCATTCACAGTCATTCTTGTATATACACGAGTTCAAGTTCAATGACAAATACAGTATAAGCAAAATCACAAGAAATATGCCATGTATATTGGACTATGAAGAAACACAACTTGGCAATTAAACTATCTAAAGTTACTTCTACCTATCCTAGCGCCCTTACTCTGGCAAGCTGGGGGCAAGTGTACCCATTTCCAGTTGAATCGTTCTCCTTCCAGTACTGCTTTTGCAGCAAGTGCAGTGGTACAAGAGTAGTCAAATACCTCATTCTTTTTACGAAGTTGCTTTCCCATTTATGTTGCTGTAAGCAAGTGGCCCGAACGCTTCTGGTTTCTAGGTTAATGTTGCTAGTCCTTGTTTTACTTACTTACCAAACAAATTTTCATCTCTTAATATACCAGGAATTTTGTGTTCCTCTGTTACGTGTGTTTTCTTCATTTCTGGTACTATAGTGTAGATTTCCCACCAATGTCCAAGATTACATCCCTCTACATAAATTAAAATTTATAACCTTTAAAGTTATTTTTTCCCTCTCTACTGAGAACCAGTTATCCCTCACTGTTTCGTTAGTTTTTGTTTAAACAGCCTACAACCAGAATTAGTTCAAATACTTACCCCATTTAATGTGATGGAGTAGTTCAGATTTTATATAAATTAACCTTAGCATTACCCTGTTCATTATTTGTCCACTAATTCTTCGTTCCAATATTTCTTGCCTTTTATGTGCTAGAACTTGCGATGTGCTTAGGATACGCAGTAGTTATGAGACAAGTATGATCCAGCTCTTGGTGTGTCTGCAACCCAGAAGGGGATGCAGACACTGAATAAATAATTACTAAAATAATTTAAATGGTGGTAAATGGTTCATTAATATTGATACATATAGATCTAGTTTATTTTAATTCGTAAAGGAAGTGAAATGGCATATACCATATGACACCATTTTTATACACCAAAGTAGACTTTATGAGACACTGTCCAATGTAGTTCAACTATAAGAATGTGCACACCCGTCTTCAATAAAGCTTACCTCTGGGAGGAAGGGGAAGGGATTGGGGAGGGTAGTGAGCTGTATCGTTAACATTTTATTTTCTTTTAAAAATACTTAAGCAAATACGATGGTGATAAAAGAAGTATAGAGTGCTAGGAGAGGGTATAGCAAGGAAACCTCATTTTATCTGGATAAGTAGGTATGGTTGGTGTTCCCTGAAAGGCGATGGAAAGTTTTGAATGAGTTAAAGGAGGATGGAGTAGGATTAGTAGGATAGTCTGTCTGGAAGGCCCCAGGACAGGAAGGAGTTGGGGACATTTGGAGAAGGTGGAAGAAAGCAAATGTGCTGAGAAAGGGAGGCAAGGTGAGTGGGAATTGCCCTGGATGAATCTCAGATATAAGACCGTGTTACATAGAGTAGGCCTCATTTTAATGTGCATTCGAATTGTTCATGTGTCTTAATTTTAGAATACAGATTCCTAAGGCCCAGCCCTAGAGATTGATTTTAAAATGTTCATTTTTAATCACCATAGGTGTTTCTGCTGTAGGTAGCCCTCTGAACACAGTTTGGGAAACATTTGTATAGGGTTTTACATCCCGTATTAAGAGTTTTGGACTATTCAAAGTGCAGTGGGGAACTTAAAGACTTTTAAGAAGGGGAATGACATGATTGGTTTTTAAACACTTAATGGAGAACGGATTAGGGGAAGACAGAAGTTGAAGTTCTGGGCCTGAGTGTGGTGTGATGTGATGGTGGCTTAGAATAGGAAAGCAAGAGATGAGAAAGGTCGTTGGGTGTGGTTTTTTAATGTGACGGTGGGACAACCACTGCTGTATTTACTAAGGTGGAGAATACTGGAGGAGCAAACTTTGGAGTACAGGAGAAAATAATCTTGGTGATTGTAACCAGGGTTTGTTTGACTATACCTATCAGGGGATGGATTAACAGTGGTTTAGACAAATGGAGTTATTCTTTTCAATGTAACAAGAAGTCTGGGGGTAGACAATCCCAGACTGGTGTTATCAGCGAAGAGTGCTTCTGCTCCTGCTCTGACCAAACTTGGTGTGTTGGCATTAGACCGCATGCATGTCACCTTACAGACACAAGGTAGCTCTTCCACCTTGGGCCTCACTTGTATGGTCACAGTGGAGGGAGAAAGGAGAGGAATGACTCCTAAATCAGGTAAAGAAGTCTTATAAAAACCCATCTTGACACATTGGCCGGACTAGCTGCAAGGCAATTTAGGGAAGTATTTTTATGTTGAACACGTTGCTACCCCCTAACAAATAGAGATTCTGTTAGTATGGATGGGGTAGGGGATGGACAGTGGTAGGCAGTTAGCAGTGTGTAAAAGGTAACTTCTGTTTGATGTGTCTACATTTGTGAGATATCCAAGTAGTTGTCAGATACAGGCTTCAAATTTAGAGTGGTCAAAGCTGGAGATAGTTTTGTGGGCGGTCAGCATGGAGAGAGTAGCTTCAAAGCTGTTGGAAGTGTGTGCGATTGCTCAAGGAGACCACGTAGAATGAGAAGAAACTTGAATGAACTCCCATTTCGAAAGTAGGATAGAGTAGTAGGGCCCCCACTAGGGAACACTGTTGGCCAGAGGGAAAAACCCTGCATAGTGTAGTATCAGAAGTCAAGGAAAAAGAATCTCAAGAAATAGGATAAGTATTAAAGGTAAGATGAGGGGTGTCCATTTACATGATGATGTTCTTAGTTTTCTTTCTTTTGGTGTTTAAATGTCCTTTAATTTAGTAACTGATAATAGTACATGGTAAGGTGGTTTTTATTGTTTGCATTTGGAAAATAAAAAATTGATAGCCCATATTGGTACCCTCCTCTCCCACCTTTAAATAAATTATATTGGCTTTGAGGTTCAAATTCATTCAAAGAACGACTGGAGGAGGGTAGGTTTGGCTGCTGAATGGAGAAGATGGAGTAAAGGAGGAGAACCTGAAGTAGGCATGAGAGGAGATGGCCAATTACGTGCGTCTCTGGAAAGAGATGGAGCTCAGCACAAGCAGAGGATTGGGTTTGGTGGAAGAGCATCTTCAGTAAAATAGGACCTTGAAAGGCAAGTAGGTAGGTTTGCAGACATGGGGAGAGGCTGAGGAAGTTTCTGTCCACTGGCTTCCATTTTCCTGCGGAGTACGAAAGGAGACTTTCTCCCGAGAAGTTGCTGTGAGGTTTCAGGGCCTAGAGAAGATAGGAAATGCTTGATCTTAGAGAGGGGGGAGAGGGTGCTGAGGGCAGTGTGGCAACGTCGTCAGAATACTGTTGAGGTTGGTCATCGTGGATTTGTAGGGATGGCAATCTCTGTTGCTCCCAAACCCTCCCCCACCCAATCCTATGGCTGCGTCCTGAATTTGGGTTTAGAAACTGCAGAAAATCAGGCAAGGGATTTAGAGCATTTACCAATAGGCTTTGGGATCTACTTCAGAGCCAACCTACAAAGAAGACATCCTATTAGGGTTTTTTTTCTCTAAGAATTTGGTTCTACTTAAAGAATTTTCAACTCTGTTAATAGAGATTACACTGACAAGTGAGTCTTGTGTGTGATTTTGCCACATCCATTTGTGATTCAGAATAAAATAGTACTGATAAGAATTATAAAGGTTACAGATGAATGCGAAGCATAAGGCCCTGAGAATAATGCTGAGTGATTTTTTTTTGCATATATGTGTATATGTATACACATACATATACACACATGCATATATATATATATGTACGCACATATATTCCCCTCAAACATTACATTGCTTTATTTTTAAGGGTTTTAAAAATATCCTATTCTCCAATAGCTTCTTGTATTATATGCTGGAGGAACATGTCATTAAAACTTGAAAAGGAATCAAAATGTTTGTGAAAGCACTTTGTAAAAGTACATAGCACTAGAGAAACGTCATTGTGCCTATTCTGTGTGTCGTGTGCACAAAGCACACATGTTGGACTTTCCACAATACGATTGTGAATAAACATTAAGGAATGTAGAGAATTAAGTATGGCTCTCTGAAGACCAATGAAAATGAGGGATTTAATTCCAAAATGAAGGCAGCCAGGATGTATTGTGCTTGGAATAACTATAGGATGCTCCTGTCCGTGTGCCTTGCTTTGCAGTAGTGTGCAGGTGTGTCCCAGCTGGCTTGTAGCCCAGACTGGCTGTGAATGCGGCCCAACACAAAATCGTAAATTTCCTTAAAACACTATGAGATTTGTTTGTGATTACATGTCACAATGTATTTAATGTGTGGCCTGAGACATCTCTTCCTCCAATGTGGCTCGGAGATGCCGAAAGGTTGGACAACTCTGATAGGGAGTGCAGAGGAGAGAGCGGCCCTCTAAGTTGGAACCATAATTCTGCCTCTGTCACTGCCAGAACTTCGTTTTGTTTCCCAGCAGAAGGAGAACCCCATCTCTTTTCAGGAACTTCTTTGTATTTTATTTTTCTTACCAGACTGAGACTCTTTGGTTCCTTCCAGTGGCGCCCTGCTCCTGATTTTTTTTTAAGTAATACATGTAGGCTTTTGCTGACCAATTTCTTCTCTCTCTTATTCTTCTTTGCTTTTAGTTTCTTTGACTCTTTGAAGTTTTATGTACTTGGTTTTTATTAGTTAATAACTGTAAATAAACATGACACTTTATCATAACAGAAGTGTGGCACCGTGTCCTCTATCTGAACACTAATATACTGTTAACTAATCTTCATGGAGTTTTACAAATATTTGTATAAGAGAGGAGAAAACCAGGAAGGTAGTAAGAAACTTGGATAGTTGTCAGTGGAGTACCGACACTCAGGTCTGCATATGGAAAATCTACTTGGATTCAGAGGAACAGCTAGCTGCCTTTGCCCTTGCTCATTTTTATTTGTCTCCTATTGGCTGCTTACGTCTTAATTAGGACTACTGTTTGTCAGAGCACACAAAGATATAATTGTTAGCTACTTTTATGCTCGGATATAAAAGGAGAGTTGCTTATGAGCCCATTGGTGTCTTTTTAGACTTTTCATTGGCACTCGCAGAATCATATGAGCCACTGAGATAAGAAGTTGTTCACTTGCTGCCAGTGCTTTAGCAGAGCTCTTTGCACATTAGCCCAGAACTCAATTCATCTTAGAAACTGCAACACAAACAAGGAAGATACTAACATTTTTCCATTGTGGCATCGATATGCCAAATTGAGTAATTTGTTTTGTTCCTTTATTTTTTCTTCAATTAAAAAAAAAAGACTTTGGTTAGCATCTTAATAGAAAAATAGTATTTCCAATTTCCCTATAAATTAAATTGTTCCTCAGTTGCTTTTTTCTGATTTTCCATCACAACCTATTTTAGTCTTGGTAGCGTATTGGTGAGGAAATCTCGTCTCAGGTTTTCTTAGGAAATCTCTTGGCCTAGTCGATACTGAATCCCGGCGTCAGGCAGGCTGCGCTGGAGCCCTCCCTCTGCCTCTTAACGGCGTTGCCATCTTACTCAGGCTTTAGACACGCTAGCCTTCGGTTTCCTGGCCTTTGAATAATAGCAGCGGGGATGATAATACTGCACTCAGCTTAGTTCAGAGAGAGTAGGTGTTTCATGTTAGCTATGTTGTTGGAAACAAAATATAATGCTAACTTTTCGTCGATGTGGGTTGTCAGATTCCTTTGATATAATTATGACTTAGAGAAAAATTACTTCACTGAGAAATTTCAAAAATGGTATGGTTAAGAGATTTATTCACTAATCTGAGCAGAGTACAGTGTGTGGAGCTGACATTTTTAATGAAGTGTATTTTGTAAATGAAATTTCTATACTTTCATTTAGAGTGAAATTTACTGTTTGACTTACCACTCTATTAAAATTGCCATATGAGAACCTCCTGTATTTGTGTAAAAAATTTTGAAATGTGGTCATGAAATTGCTGAACTGTTATTCATAAAGGATTTCATCTAATCCTCTGATCATATCAGTTTGGATTAGTGTTGTCTATATATAGTATGTTAATTGTGTCTGAACAAATCACTAGAAAGCTTAGGAAGTGTGGCCCCATACTGATCTTAAACTGTCTAATCGTGAAAGAACTGATGTTTTGTTTTACACATCCATATGAATACTAAATCAGCTCAGCAATAAGGGGAAGGGGAAATATCCTTGATCACATACACATTGTACAGGCTTATATTTATACCCTTGTCATAAAGCAGTTAATTGACATTTACTGACAACTCTAAATCTCTTTAGTTATACTGTAGTAAGTGTGTACTTTTAACCTGGCCTTATGAAAACTATTTATGAAAGAAGGCTGTAAAAAGTCAAGCTGTAGTGAAGCTTTTAAAACAAAATTGGATCTGGAGTGATGATGGTTTATTTAACAGCTGACAAAGAGTATCTATTCCACAGCAACAGATACTGTAGTGAGCTGGAAACAAGAGAGCACTTACGTCAAACTGGAAAAAAGTGTGGTTTTGATACTCCAAACATGCCAGTGTTAAATGAACTTGTGAACTGGAACATTTTTGTCCTCCTGTTCTATGACTTTGTACAAATAAACTAAGATAAGGTTATGTGGTTCTGGCAGGTTCTGATAAAGAGATCTGATAAGGGAAAATGCAGTAGTACTGGAAAACCTGCAATATGAAAGGAAGACTGTTAATGTTTAATTTATAAATATTTAGTGACCACTTGCCCAAATGAAGTTTGTCTCTGCTGGGGCGGGGGGCATAGGTTAAACATAAGGGCACTTAATTCGTATAGGCTACTGTTCTGCCGTGTAGGCTCTGCTGCTTTGTACTGAGGAACGATTCACCTAAACACAGGTTCCATGCTCCTGGCAGTTACTGTTAACTCACTGTTTTCCAGACCCCGGCCCTCCTGACAGGTATTTTAAAATTAACGTAACTCAAGGGTCCACTGGGGAATGAGGGCAAAGGGCCTTGTTCAGTGATTAGCACACCTACATCCTCTGCAGGAATTGGCTTGAACTTGTATGAGTCATCTTTTCGGGGTCCTCCTCCTCCAGTTCGGTTTCCCTTGGTGGTCCTTCCAGAGGGTGTACCCGTAGCATTGGGAATATTTGTGGAACTCTTGTAACAGAGTAGGGACTGGGCTGGCCCGGATGAGATAACAATCTGTTTGCCATCTCAAAGCTGTTAACTGCTCCGTTTTCTTCCTTGGCATTCTACTCGTAGCTCATTTCTTGATTCATGCAAACCTTAAAAATGTATGTGGCTATTGCTGGTGTAAAGAGGCATTTGGGCTTTATATATTTTTAACATTTTATTTATTTATTTTTAGACAGAGGGGAAGGGAGGGAGAAAAAGGGAGAGAAACATCAATGTGTGGTTGCCTCTTGCCCTGCCCCACCCCGCTGCCCGGAGACCTGGCCCACAACCCAGGCACGTGCCCTGACTGGGAACCAAACCGGGACCCTTTGGTTCGCAGCCCGGAGCTCCGTCCACTGAGCCACACCAGCCGGGGCTGGGACTTTCATTTTAAATGGTGCTGTGCACGTGCTGCCTCCTAGTGTTTTTCTGTGTTGGAGTGAAGGACCCTCATTTTGCAGTGAAGCTTCTGTCTTCTGATTTGGGCTAAATTCAGCCCTGCAGCTAGCTTTTTGTTTTCATGGAAAGATTACTAAGCCCCCATGTTAACTTTTTAATAATTTTTTAAAGGAAAACTAACGGTTCTCCCCACCCCCCACCAAGTTAGTCACAAAGCCTTTTAAAGTACATTAAAGTTTTCTGACTTATTTTATATTTATCTCTTTGAACTGAAACATGCTTATGAAAAAAAATATTAGTATACTCCCAATAAACCGGTTATACTCTAAAATCAGCCTTTCATGAGCCTTATTAATAAGAAATTTACCCTTAGAACTTCAGAAACTGCATAATAGATATACACACTGTATAGCTCTTCAATCTAGCTTGGTCTAAATTCAGAATTTGTTAAAGGTGTAGTTCATGCATACAGTCCCAAGTAGTCAAGGACTTACTGCTAATATATTGTAAAGAGTAAGAACTATAGGTAGTTAACATTAATGCTGTGCACGTCAGAATTCTGGATTTCTCTTGAGTAGTGGGGGAGATAAGGGACACAAGTAAATGTATCGTGTGTGTTGGTGAAACCAAGGTCGGAGAAAGACATGACTTCTGATTTAAGAGATTAGAGTTTGCAGAGGAAGGGTTGAGAATGACATTGGCTGTGAAAAATGGGTGCAGAAAAGACGTCCTCAGAGAATAAATAGTATGCACTGTGGCTTGGGAGGAGCAGCAGGGTTGTGGTGGGAAGGAAGGTGTCTAACTGAAGACCCCTTGCCGCACGCCGTCACAGAGCACCACGTGGGCAGCCAGCAGCAAGCCACGTGGGTGCTGCTGCTGGAGGAGATGCAGGAGGAAGTGTGGCGGCCAGGAAGGGCTTTCTGAGGCACTCACAGTAGCCCTGGAGGGAATGGAGAGATTCGATTAGGAATCTGTGTGTTCCCAGGAGGGAAAGGAGCATAGACACTAAGATAAAAACGAGGGCAGTGGTGAGACCAGCTTTCCTCTGGTGAGGCTGGGCGAGAAAACAGTGAGTTGGCCGACTGGAGAGCCTTGAGTGCCAGGCTAAGGGATTTAAATTTTATCAGGAATGATTTGGGGGGTTTTTTTTTTTTTGGATACTCCCTTGCTGAGGAACCTTTAGTGATCAGAGCAATGTTTTGTGAGGGTGGAAGGAAGACTAGAAGCAGGGCACCAGTTAGGGGAATTGATAAATATGGTAACACTATTTGAAGAAGTAAGATGAAGGGAAATAGAAGAATAAATAATGATTACAATTTAATCCCAAGATGGTGCTAACAATTTGAATGTTTGATGTTTTGGGAGAAAATACTCATTTAGTTAGTGAACACTTGAAAAAAATTGAGATGTAATCAACATATAACTAAGTTTAAGGGATACAGTATGTTCATTTGAGTCAGCACATTTAATGAGCACCTATTATGTGTGGGAGGCATGGGGCTTATTGTTGGGAAGAAAAAGGCAAAGTCTCTGCCCAAATGAAACTTACATTTAACGGGGAAAGAGACAAGAAACAAGTAGGCAGTGATAGGGACTCTGAAGAGAAAAAGGTAGGCGATCAGGAGTGATGAAAAAGAGGGCAGTGTTTCAGAGTCTGTGAGATAACATCTGAGAAAAGACCTGAGTGAAGTGAGCAAGGGAGGCTCTTCACTGCCTGGGAAAGCGCATCCCCAGCAGCAGCGCAGCAGGCGCAGCCTCGAATGCCCAGTGCCCAGCAGGAAGGCTGCCTGGCTGGGGCAGAGCAAGGCGCAGAGTGCCAGGGAATGAGACACCCAGTGTAACCAGGGAGTAGAGCAGGTAGTGTACCGAAAGCTGTGGTAGAGAGTTCGAATTTTATTCTAGGTATGTTGGCAGGTCATTGGGAGTGCGAAGATCTATGTTTTCAAAAGATCACTATGGAACAGAGTTGAACAAGAGGAAAACAGTCACGTGCCACAGAACGATGGGCTGTGTTCTGAGATGTGTGTCATTAGGCAATTGCATTGTTGCACAAGCATCATCAAGTGCACTTACATAACCCTAGGTGGGATGGTCTACTACTCTGTGACACTCGACTGTGGTATGCGCAGTCTGTTGGTTAACCAAAACATCAAGCAGTGGGTGACTAGTTAGCAGGCTATTGCCACCCCCCTGGTGAGATCATTGGTAGCTCTGAGTCTAGGGCAGCAGTAATGGAGGGGGTGAGAAGTGGTGGGATTCTAAATGTCTTGGGGAGGTAGAACATACTTGTTGATGAGCTAGATGTGGGTTGTGAGAAATAGAATTGAGTGATACCTCCAGGGTCTATATGGGTGGGTTTGTGTCTCTAAGAAAAAGCAGTTTGGCCCCTGACATAAGCAGACCCTCAGCACATTGGTGTGGAGGCTCCCCTTCTCCCATCAGAGGTACCTGGGTTCTGGACCACACAGCAGGATACCAGCAGCATGGGCTGGGCCCGCCTACTTGTGCAGGGCTCAACCTGTGCAGTCGAGTGCAGCAGCCCTGGATGGTGACTCAGTGATTGGCCTGAGCTACTGGGTGAATTGTAGTGTCATTCCAAAGTGAGGAAGAGGAGCTGGGGTGGGGTGGGGAGTGGAGGGAAATTGGTGGAATCAAGTCCTCATTCGGGTATAAGTTTGAGATGCCTATTAAACATCCCAGAGGCAACTCGAAGCAGGCAGACTGATGAGGACTTTCGGAGCCCAGGTGGGGAGCCATCAGGGCTGCAGAGAGGTTTGCTATTTTTTGAGTTTGAAATGAGAGCATGACAAGCAAGTGGAGCTGTAGGGTTAAGGCTTACAAACAAAGATTTCAACATGTAGAGTGCAGTCATTCTGCACAAAGGAATGTATAAAATCATTGAGGGAATTATGTTGAAAAACACGAAGGATGGAGACTAACTTCGGAGTATTAGCAGGCAGTGGAAAGTGGGAAATGACTGCAAAGAACAGACAGGAGGCGGATCCGGATGACCAGCATCGTGGAAGACTAGGAGTGAGAGGTCAGAAATAATGAGGCTTTAGGACAGCCGCCCGAGCTTTTGAAGGTACTATTTAGAGGTGATGGTGGGTGTGAAGTTAATTTTCAGGGAATTAAAAATACAAACTCCTTTCAGAAAACAGGTACTGAAAGTGGTAACATGGTTATGTGTTGGTTTTTCAAAATGGGATGAAGTTGTGACGTGAAGGCCAGAGATGAGGGAACCAGTGAAGGAGGGGAAAGTGGAAGGTACCAGAAACAAGGGGTAAATGAGGGAGCAGCGTCGGGGGGCCTGAGGGACATATGTTTGAAGAAATAGGAAAGAAGTATGTCTCAGAAGTGAGGAAAGATAGATACTTTTTGCCTTGAGGTTTGCAGGGAAGGAAGGGAAAGTAGGCCTAAGAAGCAGGTATTTAGCATAGCAGGAGGGAGAGGTGAGAACAGCTCGTTATCTCAGTAAAACTGTGGGCAGGGTCACCTGTGCTAGGTGTCAGCCTGGGTATTCATGTTCTGAGAAAAGTGTGAAAGGGAACCAGGAAGAAATTGTCAAGCAGTTGGAATATGGAGAATAATCTGTAATGGCCCATAAATTTTGTTTTTTTTTTTAAGGGGCAGGGGTGTAAGAGTATAAAGGGAATTGAGAATTCCAAATTGATCCAATTTAAAAAAAGAAGTTAAGGGCACCTGCACCAGTGGTCCATAACCCAGCAGAGTGCGTATCAAAATCACCTGGGGACTTTTCAAAAAACTGTTTTCCTGTAAATGTAGAAATGGGAGGAGAGATGCTTATGTATACTTTTAGAGCATTCTGGTTCATTCTATTAAGCTCCCCTCCACCACCCCCCGCCACACACCCCCTCCCGCTGAAAACACTGTTAGGGTTTGCAGGGGACTGGTTGACTACAAAGAAGTAGTACTGGGTAGGCCGGAAGGAAAGTTAATGGACTGAAGGAATGAAAAGTTTTGTTCGTTTGTTTTTAGTGATACCAACAATATAGCAACAATAGCAAGCAGTAGTAAAATTAAAATTTTCCGGGTGTGCTCAGCTAGCTAGGTTCCTCAACAGCAGAACTTTACAGTCTTTCATAAGCTCATGACTCCCCAAGAAGGGGGACTTAATATTTAAAAAATACCTGACCACAGGACCCTGTTTTCCCCTTTATTTTTATTGTTGCCACTAATACAGATGCCCCATTTCCCCCACCTTTGCCCGCCTCTACCCATCCTCTGGCCCCCAGGGCCCTTTTTCGTGTGGTCTCATTTCCGAGAACACATTTTGAAAATGCTGAAGTAGAGGAGTCCAGCAGCGGTTAGTTTGTTTGGTGTCAAAGTTCACAGGTGGTGGGAAAGGGAAGCCATAGTGGAAAAGGAGGAAGGGCCAGGTTAAAATCTCAAAAGCAGCTGCCAGGGCTGTTGCTTTATTTGTGGATGGCTGGGTTACTTTTTTTACTGATTAGTTGACTGATTGATTTTAGAGAGAGAGAGGAAGAGGGAGGGGAAGAGGAACATTGACCCCTTGCTCCATTTTATTTATGCAGTCATTGCTTGCTTCTTGCATGTGCCCTGACCAGGGATCAAACCCACAACCTTAGTGTATCAGGACGACACTAACCAACTGAGCCACCCAGCCAGGGCTAGCTGGGTTACTTTCCATCCCTCCAATTAAGCTTCCCTTTTCTTCTGTTAAGTTCAATATCAACTGTTGAAGTTGCAAAGTGTAAGATAAAAGTGGGAATTTATGAAGGATTCACCAACAGTGTATGTTCAATAATGTAGATTCTCAAAAATGACTGGATAAAAAGTCTTTATGAAAGCAGACCAAAATCCAGTGGCTTTAGGATAAACTAGCTTTTTCCTTGTTATGAGGACAACAAAGTGGATACTTGTGAAAAGATACATGTTTAAGTCTTGGAGTGCTCAACCGCAGTGCCCTTAGTATTTCGGGAGGCTACCCACCTTCTGAGCAGAGCCAGTGCCATGGGCCCTGCGAATGCCACTCACATGGCCTGGGCTTGTGAGTGAAGACTGTCTTCCTGGTGAAATACAGCCCTGCTCTCAAATTTGAGATGGTTAATACTGAATGTTGTCTCTCCAAATTTCCAAGGCCAGTGATTGGGGAGGACAGTGATGACTGATAGGGATCAGACATTTATGTAGCATGGTGTAGTTTTTAATAATAATGTCACAGCACTGGAACACACTGAATGAGAAAGGTTCTAAACAAACTTGAGTTGCTCCAGGTCCCAACTTTCCATTGCTTCTGTGTGTGTCACAGGTCCCAACTTTCCATTCTTTTGGACAAATTGGTATCATTTCATTCCTTCCCTCGTGCATCTTATCTTTATTGTTGAATTTCCCCTCCTCATCTTCTATTGGAAAAAGAAAAATAACACATATGTGCCTTCATTTTGTGCACCTGTGATAACTTTCTGCGTGAACCAGCTGAAACGTTCAAAGCACAGGGAATCACTTACCAGTGACGATTTACATTTTGTGTTTATTTTCCACTGTGGGAGCCTGAACTTTCTTTTCTTCACAGGTAAAGTCCGTGATAAACCTTTTGTTTGCTGCGTATACTGGAGACGTGTCTGCACTTCGAAGGTATGTTAAAGGGGTGGACTATTAGCATGTGGTTTATAGATGTTTATGAAGTTGCTTCTGGGCAAATGACCATTTTAAAGCTAAAATCTCACTCACATTTCCCTCTAATAAAATGACTCAGACAAATTTATATTAAATTTCCACTTCCGGTGTGGTAGGCTTGCCATGCAGTCCTGTTCTTTTCTACTTCCTATCAAAACCCAATCCCCTGTTTTCCTAAGTGATAACTGTTCAGATGCCTTCTCAACCCTCATCTCCCCTCCACTCCCCATCTCTGGGGTGGGGGAGGGGGGAGTGCGCAAATAGGGCATTTGGTGTTCTACAGCTCACCAGAGTTAGAAAGGTCGAGTGGTACTGTGTATTTAACATGAAGTCTTTTGTATAGACTAGCAACTGAACTTTACTGTGAAAAAATGTCTGTGCTTAATTTCCACCTTTGTTTTAAAGTCTGATTAGTACTTGTATTAACAAGACTGTGTTATAAACTTCAAAGTTGCTAAGAGACTAGATCTTAATTGTTCTCACCACACACACAATGTGGTTGATAGAAGTGTTAGCTAACACTTTGTTGATCATCACATTGTAATATATAAATGTATCAAATCAACACATCGCATACCTTAAACTTACATAATGTTATATGTCAGTTGTATCGCAATAAAAAATGTGCTCTCCAACGACATTTTATAAAGATAAAGCCTGATTAGTACTTGTAAACTGTAGACTGTAACTCAAGAATGGGAGTCTGAGTGAAAACACAGCTTTAGTGTAGGCATTAGTTACTTGCCCTGCTGAGGCACCAACTGTGGTATAGTTGTACCACTGTTCCTGAGTGTTGAACAGTAATGTAATGAAGCTTAATTCTGTGAGATGGCGAACAGGCCCTGTTGCCCAAAGAGAGCAAAGCTGAGGAAGAGGGGGAAGTGTGTTCGCCGGAGACGCTGTGGACTGGTTGAACAGGAGCTCCAGTTTCCGTTCGTGAGCCTCGCGAAAGATGGCACCTGCCTCACTTCGTCTGAACTGATGGTGTAAATGGTGTGCATGTGAATTAAATTTTGTGCGCACATAAAATGAATAGCTGTGCTCCCAAATTTTCAGGTTTGCTTTGTCAGCCATGGACATGGAACAGCGAGATTACGACTCCAGAACAGCGCTGCATGTAGCTGCTGCAGAGGGTAATTACACGAGCCACTCATCTGCTTCTTTTTTTCAGACTTAATTTCTACTCAGTACTAAAATCTGCTTGTTTCGTTTTGGACATAGGTCATGTTGAAGTTGTTAAATTTTTGCTGGAAGCCTGCAAAGTAAATCCTTTCCCCAAGGATAGGTGAGCACCAATTTACTTTCTAACATAACTGGCCAGCCAGGGTTTCATGGCGGGGGGTATAAGAGTTAAGTGACGGTATATTGAAATCCACGAGGTGTATGTTGGAGACATTCTTGAACTTGGTATGGTTTTTTACAAAGGCAACAACAAAACCTTGTTTCTGCTAGGGAAATTGTTCTCTCCCCCATATCCTATCTCTTGTCTCAGGATGGTGTCTTATCTCGAATTTTTCAAGTTAGTGTGACTGTCAGTCAATACACTGTGTGAAGAAAACAGTTCTTTGCGTTTGGGAAGAGAATGGGAATTTTGTTTTAATGGGATTTTTAACTACACAGGGTAGACAAGATTGACATTTATAGGACCATATTTAAAATGTACACGAATATGACTGTTATAGAACCCTAAAGTGAATATACTGGAGTTTCTTGAAATTCTTGGATTTGGTTGGAGTCACGTGTAGGCGGCTTAATGGAAGTTAGGTTTTGATCAGTGCTTTGGGGAAGAGACAAGGTTGGAAGGCATGGAAGGGCTCTCAGTCTTGACTGGGAGACACTGGCCTGGAATAAGGTATCTTGCTCCTCTGCTCTCCCCTTGGTCCCGGTGGCAGACTGCCACTCATCCTGCAGTAAATGCTGTCCACACAGCGGTCAAGGGAGGGGTTAGAGTGAAGCTGATGTATGTAGTGGAAATCTATACTCATGTACTTGCTCACGGCGTGATTCTCTCTATAGGTTTATGTGCTCCAGTGTTGGGTGCATAAGTGTTACAGGGGTTATATTCTCTTGTCAGATTTCTCACTTTACCATTATTTAGTGTCCTTTCTGTCTCTTATTTTAGCCTTTGTTTTAAAGTCTATTTTGTCTGATAGAAGTATTGCTTCCCCAGCTTTTTTCTGTCCTTTCCATTTGCATGAAATGTCTTTTTCCATCCCTGTACTTTCAGTCTGTGCATCTTCAGTTCTGAGGTGGGGCCCTTGTAGACAGCATATATATGGGTCTCGTTTTCTTGACCATTCAGCTACCCTATGATTTTTTTTTTAAAAGACTTTATTTAGAGAGGGGAAGGGAGAGAGAAAGAGAGGGAGAGAAACATCAGTGTGTGGTTGGCCCTCACATGCTACCCCGCCCCGCCACTGGGGACCTAGCCTGCAGCCCAGGCATGTGCCCTACACTGGGAATTGAACCGGCAGCCCTTTGATTCATAGGCCCACGCTCAATCCACTGAGCTATGCCAGCCAGGGCTACCCTGAGTGTTTTGATTGGAGCATTTAATACATGAATCATGAGTAATGAGAATAAAAGTTTAGAAGAAGAAGGAAAGAAATACTTGGAGAAATTTGATATTAATGAGTTTGGATTGGATAATTGAGGACTGTATTAAGTTTGGAGCATGCTGATTTTTTTTTTTTAGTTTTTTTTTTTTTTTAATTAGAGGTTTGGCTTTTATTAGTTCAGCTTGCAATAAATGCAGACAAGTTATGTCAGTATCTGAAAATTGTTAGCAATTTTGTAAGTGTGGTGACACTTCGGTTAGCTAAGATCATAACCTTTATTGGCAGTATTCTAAACCTTGTGTTAGGGTAACAGCCCTCCACCCATTTATCCCCAAATGCAATGCCCATATCAGCTCTTTCGAGAGCAAGAAACTGAAGTGTTTTTTTTCCTCACCTGTTTATAATCCCAACTAAAACATTGTTTAACACATGTGGAAGTATTTATTGTGTTTTGCATAGTTAAGATTGAAACATTTTGTTTTTACCCTAACTGGCCACTTGGAATGTGGAAGTAGAAGTACCCATTATAGCAAAAGTCAGTGAAGTAAACAACTAGGTATTCACCTACTTGAGGATGTAAGTTAGACCAAGACAGTTCTCTCCTCTACTGCATCGAATCAGTGTCACCTCAAATTGTAAAATATGCTGGAGTGACTTTAGTGTCTTCTGTAAAGTTAGTATTTTGCATTGTTTCACAGAAAAAAGTTGCAAAGGTAACTTGGAGTTAACATTCAATATTTTTTTTGCAGAAAGACACACCTATAGGTGTGTGCTGGATTGTAAAGTCCCCTACTTCCCCATTTAAGGCCACTGACTGCCTAAATTAAAGGCCAATTCACAGAAGTAAAAAGCAACTTAATGCAGCTTTTTTTTTTTAGAAAAAAAAACACATGTGAAATGTTACTTACCTGATTTAAAAAAGTAAGAACAGGTTACCAAACTTTATCCAAAAATATTTCTCAAATGCAACTGTGTACAAAACCTTCTGGATCCATACTGTGGCCTCTTTAAGAAGGTAGAAGGGTAACGACAGAGATGGAAAAAAATAGCGAGAAGGAAAACCGGAAGGCGGCGAGTGGCCCATGAGAGTCAGAGCGCCTGGTAGCCAAGGAGAAGTGACAGAAGTAGAGAGGATGGGAAGAGACTCCATAGTTTGGGGAGTATTTGGGAACTAACTGTCATCCTCTTGTCATTTACTTGGGTTGGGTTTTGTAGTCTTGTCTCCTTTTCCAAGAGGCTAATTAGCCGATTAACCACTGCTGGCAACTCTTCATGTCTTCCGTCTTCATCTGTATCAGCCTAAGGAGCACAGCCCAGACACACGCAGTGGGAAGGGTAGCTGTGCTTCTGCTGGCGCAGCTGAGCCCCTGGATCTCCCCCTTTACCCGAGATGACGCACGTGTCCAGTCCTTGGACGCGAGCTGGCTCCTGCGATGCGCAGTTGAGCTCTAATGAGGTTGTGGTTATTTCCAGACCCCTGAGATTTACTGCGATAGGAACACAAATTTTCTATCCAAGGGTAGGATGATGAATGCTATATACCTGAATTTTCTTCAGCCATTTTATTTAAAGAGAGGTTCTTGGAGCTTTCCATGAAGTCACAATTCAGGAATCTAGAGGAGTCTTCTTATCTGCCAACACTAGAACTTGCCCTCCGTAAGCCTTAGGCCTGTGAACAAGATCCTCCTGTAGAACGTATTTTTGTCTTCCTTATCATATCCCAAAGTTGGCTCAGAGATCACTCTGAATTATACATCCCTTTCTGTATTTCAATTAATTTTTACTTACCTCGCTGCTGAAATGGCTAAATTTGAATGGCCCTTCAGCCTGCATTGGGAACCTGAGAATGCTGGGTTTCACCCTTACCTAATTACCTAGGGCCCCGGGCATTGCGCAGAAATTACCTAACGACCCCGTCCGTGCTATGCTGCCCGTGCAGGTGGAACAACACGCCCATGGACGAAGCGCTGCACTTTGGACACCACGACGTGTTTAAAATCCTCCAGGAATACCAAGTCCAGTACACCCCTCAGGGAGATTCTGACGATGGAAAGGAAAACCAAACCGTCCATAAGAACCTGGATGGACTCTTGTAACGGTCTCAACCCCCAGATTTAAATCGCTTACCTATTTAATTGTGGAAAATGATTACGAAGAACGTGTGTATTTCTGTCTGGTAGTGACGTATATTTTACATTTGTCATTTCAGTGTTACCGGAGTTTCTCTTCACTGTACGCACAGGACAAATCTGATCTCTTTGGGAAAAATAGAAATAAAAACAGTCTCCCTCCATAATGTGAGCGATATTTACCTCGTGCATTGTATAGTTTGATGTAAATGAAGTAGTTACCAATGCTAGCTTAACTGTGAGGTTTCCATGATTCACTTTTGTTGTGAATTTTCAGTTCGTGGCGGTGAGCTGCCAATATGCTCTGTAAATTAAGCGCTGTCATGAAGCCTGTCCTAGTGGGTCAAGGCTGCCTTTAGAAGCAAAATAGTGTGGTTTTCATGACTTCAACTATAGATTTAGGTTGAGTGTTTGAACAACTCTATGCACTTATGGTTGTGTGTTTAAAATGTCTCCGTTTGCCCTAGCTTCATAATGTGACTTTAAAACTTATAATAGTTAACAACTGTTAGTAGGATAGACCAATTCTGATTAGACTTTATCAGGGAATCTGTTTAAGATATATTTGGTGACCAAAACATATTTGTGAATGTAGTTATAATACTTTTGAAAAAATTTCCTTTTTCTATGTCCCCATTGTCCGGCCTCTCTTCCCAGACGCTGAGCTGTTTGCCTCTTCCCTTTAGCTGGGAAAATGGATGCTGGCATCTATGCAGTTTTCATGTTTTCCACAATAAGTCAGAAAATTCCTCATGTATTCGGCATCTAAGCTATAACTAGGCCATTTCTCTATAGAAGATGAACCAGAGACAAATTACTAAGTACAAAGTAGTCAAATTTATCAGCCTAGAGAAGGGATGTGCTACTACAGCTCTTTAAAAAGGTATTTTTCAGCTTCCAGGATAAATTCAGAAGTGCTCTAAGTTACCAAAGTTATTATAATGGTATTGGAACTGCTACAAATAACATTTGTTTTTTAAACCTGTCATTAAACTGCATCAATATATTTGTTCAATTTGGGGACCACTGGATCACTCCAGTTTTCTCCTGATTCTCTAGGGTATGATTTTTGGTGGACTCAATCATTTAACAGTAAGAAAAGACCGTTCATTTCACTTTAAATTGAGACCCAGCATTTGTTTTGGGGAGGAACTGCACATACACTTTACCTGTCACACCTCAGAGGTAAAAGGGTATGTTAATGAGAATTTCTGATGTTAAGCCCACGCGAGTCCACATGTGCGCGCGCGCGCGCACACACACACACACACACACACACACACAGAGTTTCTTTGAAGCTGTTTAGTGAGATGAGCAGCAACCTCAACCCCATGAATGTTAGTTGTTACATTAATATAGCTCCTTTTTTTCCTATCGGCTCACACAGCTGCTTCCAGGCTTTATCGTGTCTCATGGCCCCTTTCCCACTCTAGCAGCCTTCGAGTGTCGATTTTTGCTTCCAGTCCAAGTCAGCCGCTCGGCTGTCGCCCTCCTGTTCCACAGACAGTACCTCCTTTAGTGGAGCCGTGGCCAGTGTTCCTTACCTGAGCTGCGTCAGGCCCAAAGCCGCTCTGTGGGAATGAGGTGGGCGGGCGTCCAGCCCAGCTGCTGCGCTCCTGCCCTATGAATCTATGGCAAGCCATGTAGACAGGTAGCATTTGCAAAATACTGCAGAGGAACAAAGATATCCCCCAAGGTATTATGGGGTAGATACACTTGAGTTGAAATCAATAGAAATAACTTGGCTCAAGTAGTAGCTTGCTTTGTGTGATTAAAATGTAACATTAAGATGGTTCAATTGTGTGGCTTAACGATTACCAATGATTTTGAGGCTTTTCTTTAATAAAACGAGGTTCTGACTATTATTTTGGAACAAAGATAGTTTTCATCTTCTCTCAGATTAAGACTGTTTTGTAAAATCCTTGCGGTTTAGTTCAGCGTGCCCTTATTCACCCACGAGGTTATTTGTGACTGCACACTGGTTCCTGCTCTGGCCGTTTGCTGTTGGCTGACGACAATGAACACGTGTGTTTAAATGCTTCTGACTGTGCTGTTCACTGCTGCCATCTGCATACTCCAAAGATCTTTTTGTTTTGGCTTTAGTGCTTTTTTTCTGTATCATGAAAGCTGTATGTGGTCCTGTTTATTTCAAGTTCTGTACACGTTGTTGCTTTTGCTGCTCTCAGTTCCAGCGATCTCATCTTTGGGTGTAACGTGCTGCATCCCACGCTGCCCCTCGGCCCTTGGCCTGCAGATGGGATGAGCTGTCCCTGTTGACCATTCGATGCTGTCGTGTGTCTGACAGGGACTGAATGGCCTGATGTGAGATTTAGATTCTTCCTGGGGATTGTACAGCTATGAATGTATTTGCCACCAGAACCTCCCAAAGTGAATCTAATCTTAAAACTCTAAGTTGTAAGTATTTTGAAACTGGGAAATATTTATTTTAAATGAAATCATGTAGTGTTGCTTTTTACGGCATAATAAATACATGTATCAAAAAACCAAAACCTGTGAAAATGGAATTTTTGAAAAACAGCTAAGGTTTTCTCTTACATCACGGGGCTGGGAACTCCACAGAGCGTGGGGACTGTGTTCCATTAGCTCAGATCCACTTCTAATGCCTCCTGTGAGCCAGGCACCACGCAGAGTGTCGGGTGTGGTTACCACAGTGATTCAGGTGCGAATCCTGTGTGAGCGTAACCCTTCAGTCCCTGAAGGTGAGAGGGTGGGCAGGCATGTATGCCCCCAACAAGCCGACACTGCCCCTTTACGGTTAGGAAGTACTCAGGACACATCGGTTGAATTGAATCATTAAACATGTCTTTGCTAGGAATGGTTCTAAAACCTCCTTTAAAGAGTAGAGAGGTCCTTTCCACAAAGCCTTGACATCTGTTTAGGGAGCTGAACCTACTGCTGCCACACTAGGGTCTGAGGAGGACCAGCGGGTCACAGAAGCCCCAGCCTGGTTCAGGGGCATGGGAGTGGCATTTGCTTCCAATGCACGAAACCCCTGGTCCCCAAGTTTAGGGTTAGGGTCTGGTTTTCTCACCACAGAGAAGGTACACGAACACCACAGCTGTCCAGTTTCAACTACCAAAACTATTTGTCACAAAGTAATTTGCTTTGTTGTAGCGGTCAAACAGTGTTAATCTCTCTCTGCATTGCTGACATTTTAGAACTGAAAGAGACATCAGAAATTTTGAATCTAATCCAGTTCTTTCACAGATGAAGCTGAGACCTAAGAGTGGGCTGTAATACGAACTCAGTCCCACGTTCTTTCCGTCCATCCTCCCACACAGTGCACACTATGGATAGAATATCCAGTTATCTGCATATTAGCTAAAGTCTTGTCTCAGTGTCGTTTTAAGGAGAAGCATAAATGCTACACTGTCAAGTCTTGCAAGTAGTCAGCTTGAGCTATGCATATGCACACGCTCAGATAAAAGTCTGACATCCATGCAGGGGAACTGCATGGATGAATAATCCCAAATAGTGAAAAGCTGACTTATACTTGTTCGTGATATAACATGCCTGTTTTATTTTTGTGGGATTTGGGGGTGGGGGAGCTGGGGTAATCATCCTGATGTCACCAGCTAACCCTCATAGTAAAATGAGTAAATCTGTAAGTCACAGACCAGGGGGTGCAGGAAATTACCCCATGGATGTGTTAGGCGGTGTTTAAAACAAAGGCTTTGGAGGAAAGGTATATCTTATTCTTACACATGGAAAGGATGTGATTTACTAGAAGACCAGGGAAGGTATGTGTGTTTTCAGATGAGAAGGATTAGAAATTGCCAGTTATTTACAAGGGGCAAAGATTGGGTCTTTTGTTTCTATTCTGGATCCTGAACCTGACCCCAGGCCTCCATGAGCCCTGGACTTGCCCCTTGCTGCCTTTCCAAATAGTCAGTGAAGAGTCCACTAGGAAGCGAGTCCAACAAGCAGTCATAATAGCAAAAGAATATCAAGACTACTTCAGTCTGGTACAAGAAATGGGGGAAGGCTGTAAACAGACACGAACACCAGGGTATTAGGGTGTTATAATAGCATTAAGAAATACAGTATGATAATAGGTAATTGACAGCTTTCTGTCAAAGGTACCTTTTAGGTACATTTATATATTCTTTGCTGAATATAAACTTAAGACATAAGTTTAAAATTGTTTAAGTATGGTTCTTTTCTTCAACGGGTCAATATTAGATGCTTTAATTGCTCAGTATGAGAAACATAACCTGAAGTTAACTCACCAGAACTTGGAAGCGGAGTCTTAAGTCAGTTTCATTTAAGAGCTATATAAACTCATCTTAGAAGGGTCTAAAAATATTATCTTTAGCCCTCCTAAAACTGCTTTAAATGCCATTTCTTTGAAATTGTGTATATTTTATATAACATTTAAATTTTTGTTGCTTTGGCTATATGTTTGCTTCACAAAATCATTCTTAACTAAAAAAAAATTTTTTTAATCTCACTCAAGAACATTTTTGTATTGCTTTTTAGAGAAAAGGGGAGCGAGGAAGGACAGAGAAGGGTCAGTTAGGCAGTTGCCTCCCACACTCACCCAGACCGGGCATCAAACTCACAACGCAGGTGCCCTGACCAGGAATCAAACCTGCAACCTTTTGGATATGGGATGATGCTCCAACCAACTGAGCTACTCTGGCCAAGAGCTCTTAAGTTTTAATAAGTAAGATGACTGTGCTAGAACACATGATCTACTATCTCAGAACAACTTAAAACTCCACAAAATCAGAGACCTTTCTCTGATTTTGTTTACCCACATTTCCCAAACATCTAGTATAGTGCTTGGCTCATTGCGGGTACTCAATATATATTTGATAAACTAATAAATGAATGAATAGCCAAAGGAAGCCATTCAAGTAAATTACCCCTTACTTTAGGAACAGCATCTCAGTTCAAACAGTAGCTTAAATGAACCAGAGTTTTCAAAACAATTTCTAGTTTCTTGTTTTCCCTGTGACAGTCAAATGTGAAAATGTGAAAGTGCTTTGCTGCTTAAGACTTAATATTCCACTTTAGCTTACAGTCAGTAAACAGATTTTGCTCATTTAATGCCAGATAAATAGCAAAATCTATTTATTGCCATCTCAGAAAACTCTCTTTCCTTAGTAAGGAGAAATTTCTCCCCAGTATTGCACATATAAGCTCTGTGCTTATACAACACCCCACAGACTCCACACCAGAAATAGTCTTAATACATCCCTAAGCCAGGACCTACTTAGTGACTTCTTATAATGATCAGGTATATCAGAATACAAACTTATACTAGCTACGTAGGGCATTATCTTCCTTACTCCCTGGAGAAAAATAGCTCTCAATGTTCCTTATGAAGAAACGCTGTATTTCCGAGATGTAAGTACTGCAGATATGGAGATGAGAATATTTGTTATGCCAGAATTCAAGCTTATTCAGGGCTTCATAATACCACTATTCCCCGATAACTCTTCACACAATAGTTAAGTCTAACCTGCCAGATCTGTGTCTAACTTGGTGATTGTCTTTTCTTACACTATTTTTTTTTCCCCAACACATGGTGTCTTTACTTTAAGAAGGTCACGGCTTTCTAGCTTATAACATCTTTGGAGAAAAATGGCTCCTTTTTGTGTGATAACCTCCCAGCAATAACTCATCTAGTCACGGACGTGTGGATTTTAGATGGCTGCTTTGGAGACAAGACAGCGTCCCATTTTACATATATTTTAAAATTAAAAACTTATATTAGCAGTACTGAAATTTACTTTAAAATAGGCGCCAGATTATTCGTGTGTTTGGAGGCAGCTGTGGTCGCCAAAGCCAAAGCACGTTTTTTCAGTTGCTGTCTGTGGCGCCTGTTACAGCTTGATCTAATGTTTTTTCCTCTCTGATCTCTTCCCCTGACTGCTTCACGCGCCACAGCAATTCTGATTACCAGCAAGGTAAGAAAGAACAACATTTTTAAAAGTGGTATTACCAATCGTATTGGAAAGTAAGGACTGATATTAATTTTGTGTTTAATCATATGTTTAAAAAAATAAGAAAACACCAAACCTACACATAATGCCAGTAACTTTTAAAATCTTGACACCGAATGCTATTAATAAGAGACTAACACTAGCATTTTAACACTTCTGAAAAGTAAACAGTGTCTCTTGGCCAGTGCAGTAAAATGAAACCATGCCAAATCATTCTCAAAGGACAAAAAATGCCAAATGGTTAAACACCAGCATTAGAAACAATATTTTGTTAATGTCTTTGTTTCTTCATCACTTCAATTCAATAAGTCAGTGCAAACCCAGTCAGGTTTATGTCATTTTATGTAAGAACTGGGAGGCAGCCTCAATGTGTGTTCAGGAAAAGTACCATGGTGCATATTATATTTAGTGCAATACGTGTACTTTAGCTTTAACTTCAGAATAGACATCAATAAAACTTTACCTCCACCAGAAAAATACACATTCACACGGTGACAGTGGGATTCTGGGATGTGGCCGCAAAGGCAGCAGTGCGTGCACGGAGTCTGGAAGAACCGTGCCAGACCCGCCCCCAGCCCCTTTTCCGTGTCAGTGCTGAGGAGGGAAGAAGGTGTGTAACACGGCACACTTCACAAACACCGTTCAGTCAAAAAGAGACTTAGAAAAAGCACAGGACAGGTAATGGGACCATTTGCAAATGTATTTGTCAGAGAAACACATGTAAGAGTGAGAAGCGTGAAAAGAATGCAGTTATACAGGACAAGTTTTCAAGTTATTTGATTCTCATATTATCTCTTGCTAATGATTTGTTGCTTACTATTCTTTCTTCCCAATTTGAAAATTTTATGACATAGTAAACACCAGCTAATAGCAACAGAGACAAATTAACCCCTTTAAGAAACATCAATTACATTTCTGAGTTCATCTACATCTATGATTAATTTCAACTTTTGAAAAAAATACAAATATTTGCCTTGAGGGAGTTGTTTGTAAGAGCCTGGCTCCCTTGATGGAACTGTGAAGGCAATTTCATTTACTGGTGATCGTGGTGCCTTCATGATGGTCACTGGTACTTCTTTCTGATGATGTTAGTCGATACCATAGAGCCTACATGCAGGAGGGCTACTTCTCCCAAGAGAGAAAATTTGTCTTTACCTTTCAATGGCTAGCGTGGAAGATATATAATAAAATACGTAATATAACTTTTCTCTCCTGCCCAGATACAGGATGGCTGGCTACCTTTGTTAAGAGTTGATGTAATTAAAAAAAAGAGTTGATGTAATTCTAGATAAACTTAACTTTGAACTATTTCATCTGTAACCAATGAAAAACTTACATCCATATTTCAAGCAGAGAAAACAAATAAGAATTCTCCAGAATGTGCCAACCCTACTTTAAGAAGTTCCCTAAATAACCATGTGATCTATCCTACAGCAGCTGGGCACTGACTTTACCTGCGGCAGAAACACCTCACCTTTCCCGAAGCACTGTCATTCTAGTTGTCCTGAGTTACTATTCTGGGTGTATCTGCATGTTTTTTGTTTGTAAAACCCACTCTGTGGAGAGGGCCTTTCACTTTTACCTTTAATTAGATGCATGAAGCCCTTCAGAGTAACAGATGTTTCTGAATTAGGGGAAAATCCACTTGCTATCAACAGGTTGCAGCAAATTGGTAGGACTTTCTTTCATTTCCCTTAGAAACGTAGGATGTGAAGGAACTGAACGTCACGAGGGAATGCCAGGTGGGAAGGAAAGATGTTGCCAGAGAAGGTGAGAAAGTTCATGCTCTATACGCCATTCATCTGTAAAAAGATAAAATGTCATTAAGTTTATTATAATCTTGTAAAATGCAGATTCATATACTTAACATTGCTTGTCTGTTCAACAATGTAGTAAGAAGACACTTCCAACAGCACATAGCCATGGGATTAGAGGGTTTTTAGCATGTGCTGTCATTTTTTCCTGGACTAAAGGAGACCTTTTATATCCTCTAAACTGATGGATTATTCTCTGCAGCCTGCTGGCTTAATTCTGTTAATCCACCCAGGCTGCATAAAGCTTTTAGCTGTTATGCAAGTCTGGGGACAGAACAGGAGGCAAATCCGCTCACACAAAACAAGGGTGGTGCAAAGCTGAGCTGTTTGCCAGACAGAGAGGGATGGGGGAGAAGTGAGGAATTTTCCTGAAAGGCCACTCAGCAGGAATAACAACTGAATGTCTTTTAGGTGGAGCTAGAGGAGTAGAACTGTTAGGAGCCCCTTCACCTCCCCTGGCAGTGCCTCCTGCCCAGCCGCCTGTGGGGATGTGTGTGCTGCTGGCATCTGTGAGTGGAGGCCAGGGATGCTGCTACACATTCCACAGTGCGTAGGACAGCCCCGCACAGCAGAGTTATTCAGCCCAAAATACCAAAAGAAACAGCGCTAGACTACATGTAAGCCTCTTGAGAACTGAATCCTTTTTTTTTAAATCTCAAGTGCTCAACAGTGGGTGGCACATAGCTCTTAGAAAAATTATTTTGGATTAAAAGCACATGAAGGTTTTGGCCCCATTTCAGTGTGGCTGGCACCAAAAATGTGTAGTTAAGATGGGGAGGCTTTGGAAAGGGAGAGGAAGCCTGGATTCAAATCCTGTCACTCTCTCTTATTAGCTGTGTAATACGGCACATTAACTAACCTCTCCGAATCTCAACCTCCTTATATATTCAAAGAAGGCTAACAGTAGATAGCAGATAGATTTGTTCAAAGGATTAAATTGGACAGCATATGTAGAATGCTTAGTACATAGATGGAAAACAGTAAACAAGTAATACATGTTCCTGTTATTATTATTAGCATCAGCTTTGACCAAAGGCCTCTAGGAGAGGTGACTGGCTTTCAAGGCATCACAGAGGAAAGCTTCATTGTACAGGAAATCCAGACTAAACAAATACTCAAGTCACACTGTAGAAAACACTGGTGCTCTGTCTCTCTTGGACGATCTCCTCAGCAGCATGTGGTCCTCCTGCTCTGGAGGTGGCGCGGGCACCTGCCTCAGTGCCACCCGAGCCCAGAGCTGCGACCTTCAGACGTGGCCGAAACCAGCCAGCTCAGTGGGCGGTCCTTCTGTTTTGGAGCATACGCCCTAATTCCAAGACTGGGTGCTGGATGGAAACCATGGCTGAGGTTACGACTGGACACAGGAAAGGGGGAGTCTACTCCATTTGGTGACAATTCCAACTTTTGTCTAACAAGTGCTGGGCCCATATTATAGCCTCTTTTTAGCTCTTTGAGTCTTCCGTGGCTTTAATCTGGAAATTTGGGGGCGTGTGTTGATGCGTGTGTATAAAACAGGTTTATTTTATTCTACAATTGAAATGAATGAAATCACTTGGAATGGAGTGAGATGGCTCCAGGGGACATCCAGAGACCAAAACCCGTTTCCTGGGATTTATTTCAATTGCTCTCACAGTGTCATTCTGAGAGCACAGAGAAAGCAGTCACACTGCTGGCTCCGATGGAGGAAACCGATCCATCACATTTTCTCAAGGTCACAGGAAATAACGGTGATGACGGAGCTAGAACTCTGATGTCCGAATCCCAACACCGGCCTCTCACCCAAAGGCCACAAAGCCTTTGTCACAATACACCAGAATAAAACATACTGAGTCCTGTGCAAACAGCTCCTCCAGGGGACGTGTTGGAAAGGAAGCACAGATGAGCTTTTGGAGGCGGGCGTTCTAGAGACACACTGGGTAGACTCACTATTTGTTCCCTCACTTCCTGTTGGAGCTTAGCCAAGTTACCTAATTCTGGGGGCGCTCTTTTTCCACACCCATAAAAATGGGAATAACAATAATTCTTAGAAGATTATTGTGAGAACTAAGTTATTTCCAGGGGGAATGCCTGGTATACACTAAGTGCTTAATAAGTGTCTCCTATTAATGGTAGTGAGGATCCTGATGATGCGGTAACTTGCTCAGGAACAAAGGAGGTATAAAAGGAAAGCAGCATGTTTTTTGGTTCCATCATTCTGTCTTACATATTCTGAGCTGGCTTTATATTTATGACACTTTTGAGTCAGGCTTATAAAGCACCTTAGAGCAGAGTTGGGGGTGACATTCTAACAGAGGATGAACCTCTTACACACATGTAAGAGATTCAATTTACACTTGTTAGTAAGAACGGAACTATTTTGCTATTACACTATCTAAGCATTTTTTCTAAGTAACTTTTTTTCCTCCTCAACAATAGGAAAGGCATAAAAAAGGACAGTCTAAAAATTTTAGCCTGTGCTTCTTCAGGTGAGGAAAAAGCACGAAGAAAAAAGTTGCGTGACAGAAACTTAACTGGAAGCAGGTATTACCGATGTTATACAAACACGCTCCCTGAACACGTGGGTCTGTGACCCCTGAGGTGTGAAGAGCGGACCCTCTCCCCGCCGCTCCTTCCCTTCCCTGCCGTCCTCTCGTTACTGATCTCCTAGGCTGGGCCAGGCACCAGGTGCACAGAGATGAAGGAAGGCCAGGAGTGACACAAACAGGATTTTTTAGAAGCATGAAACAATTTTTTCAAAATGAACTGAAATACCTTCTTGTAGGAAAGAGCTTAAAATTAAACAGCATCGGCAAAAATCTGGCTAACCAAAAAGATCTTTAAGAGGATGAATTTTAGGCTGACAAGCAAACACTCCCGTTGGGTATACTGGAAAACACTCTCTGGAAGGAAGGCTCGCTCTCACCCAGACACTCACTAACTGTTTCACTCCTGGGACCTTTCGCTCCTGGCAAGGCCTTCAGGGCTGCAGGCGTTAGTGGTGCAAATTAGTTCTCAAACATAGAACAGGGAAAGGGTCTCACTGCTGGCAGCTGAAGTCTCTATCATTATTGTAATTACCAAACATTAGTCCTTCCCTTCGTAAAAATAACACTCCTTCAGATATGGCACTGAAATAACAGGCCAAAGGAAAACATTTTCTTATCAGAGAAATCTTAGTTCCTTAATGTTATGAAATTTCACTTGGTTTTCGGACGGTGCTGAATGCCAGGTATAAAAATCCTGGTGGCAGCGGGAGCTTTTTCAGGCACGGCAGGCTCCAACTCATCACGGCCAATCTAAGAAACACGCTTCTTGGCCCTGCCAGAGGCTCCCTCTGACGTCCTGCAACCGGGCCCAGGGTTGCCCAGCGCCCTCCCAGTCTCAGACAGCACACATCAGCGTGAGCCGAGAACACCCCACCTGCTCCTCACCATAGTGTCGAGTTCTACAGAGCCCACGAACCGAGACACCTCGTCAAACTCCTCAGGAGACATGGGGAGAAGGTTGTCTGTGGTCTGAAGTCGAGAAGGGTGACTAAAATGGGGAGAAATGAAAAGGGAATGTTAACATCTGGACTATGAATCAGTAGTGTCAACTCACACGTCTCTTCTTTGGCCTGTGATCAAATCATCGCCTTATAGTTTTCTTTCAGGTAAATGGGTACTCTTGTAAAATGCATTTACAAGTACAGATCGCAGGAGGTTCCTGTCCCCAGCCCGGCCCCTTGGGGAATGTACTAGACTCTAGAGGTGTGAGCGAGAAATAGCCAGACCGGAACCTGCGCCGCTTCTGCCTGGTGAACTCTGGGTGTGAGCCATGTGCAGTGTGTCACCCTGTGATGCCAGCGCCTCGGGCTGACCCTGGCCCGAGAAGCACCAGAGAAATGTCTGGGGAGTCCCTCGTCCCTACCTTGAGGTGTGTATGCAGAAAAGGCTGCTCCAGAGTGTTTTTACATGAAGGCTACATCCATTCACCCCAAGACAGTGCTGCAGGCCAAACTACTGACAATGACTTTTCCAAATTTTTTTCTACCTTTTATAAAATGAAACAACAAAATAAAAGCAAGCGGAAAAATGTATCTCAATCATTACTTTGGCCTTTTCTAGATTTGAAAGAACTACTTTCCCACTCTGATCAAGTTTTGTTCATTTTATTCACACTTTTTCAAAGTATCAGTTTGGGGAGAATTTGTATACCTTAAATACAACTTTGGTTTTTGGTTATATATATATTTTTTTAATAAAGGCAGTAAAATGCTGACAGGCAGTGACACCAGGATCTCTAATTAGGATCTTTCCAACAAGTCCAACTGTGATGGCGGTGGCAGCAACTACAATGAAAGGCAAAATACCAGCATCTTCAACAGACCCCAGCCAGGAGCAGGGCTGGCTTGAGGCTTTAAATAAGGCATTCTTCTGTGTTCACTTACACTTCAGACACAGAAATCAATTCAGTCTTGATGTATCCTGTTCCTTTAGGGCCATCAAGTTCCATTGGTTCTTCTGCTAGAAACAAACACACCGTAAACACTTTCCTTTAGCAGAAATCACACAAAACAGTCAACTTCCTCTTTGATCAAAATTTTACTATTTTTCTTGATAGTAAGGTTAGAGTCCTATAACTTGAAGGGGTTATGACCTCTCTGACTACGTAACCTGAAATTCTGGATAGAATGTGGAAACAACTGGAGGAAAAGTGAGGAACGTTTAGAACAGAAGCCAAGCTGAGTGGTTTCTCTTTCCACAGATGAAACCCTCCAGAAGTCGGACCCCCAAATTTGCAAAGTTATATCTGGTTTTATGGTCCTAACCTGGTTGCTGTAATATACACAGCTGTCAAGATAAGCTGGGGGCGACGCTCTCCCAAAGTGATTGTGCTTATGTTGAGATTTCGGATTCTAAAAAATAATTAGTTTTGTTGGCACATTCCAAACCATATTAATCTAAGTTGAACTTTCTCAAATTCAATTCAGTGACAACAGAAAAGCAAGAGACCTGTGTTCTAAGCGTATGTCTGCTTTTAACAATAATGGCTATTAACAATATGACCTAATAACGTATTGGGTCACTCTAAATGAACTACTGTATTCCTTCTGGGCCTCAGTTTCCTCAGTTTTATAGGAGCAGGCTGGCATAGATCAGTTGGATATCGTGGTCCTACCTTTTACTCCTTTCCACGTGGAAAAGGTAATAATGCAACAAATACACAAAACCAGAAATGAACTTTTCCAACACCTCTAGAGTAAGAAATCATTCACTCATTTCTTACTAGATATTTCAAGCGAAATAATGCGTTAGGTTTCAACTGCACTACCTTTATGCTTTTACTAATTTGAAAGAAAGCGGTGGGCCAATAACACAGCATGGGTGGGGTGTGCGCTGGCCCCCTGCACGTACAGGAAGGCAAGAGCAGGGTGTGTCATTGGACCCTGTCCTCCAGCAAATCTTTGGACAATGACAAGATGAGAATACAATCACCACTTACCTTCCTTTGGCCTGGAGTAGTATTTTCCAAAGGCATGGTCTTTATCAATATTTGGGTAAAGATACTTCAGGGGATTCTCTGGAATATTTTCTGCGGCCATGACTTTGTAATTGCGAATAATATCAGGGAAAGTAACTGCAGAAAGTTCTTTCTTTGTGTAGGGTTCAACCGCATGGAAGTAAGGTTCTAAAAAAAACAAAGGAAAGTGAAGTGAGTCCCCTGGAATATCCCAAAACAACAGAGGGAAGAATAAAACACCGCAGAATTGATGGATTTGAGAGAAACTGCTAAGAACTAATCATAATCTAGGAGTTTGAACACAGATCGTGTACTGCTTTATTTTTAAATGAATTATAATCCTTTCTTAAAAACAGGAAAAATAAAGGCGGCCATTACTATCAATAGCATTTGCATTTGTCACTATTTGCTTAGATTTATAAATACAGCCAAAGAAGTCTATAAAACACCTTTCAAAGCATGCAGCTTCCATGGTGTGCCGCCCACTGGCAGGTAAATAAATGATTACCGACTGGGTCATCTTAACTCAAGCCATACGTTGCTAAAAAATAAGCTCACTTTGTTTTTCTTTTCATATTGAAAAGTGTAACTTTTTAATTCAAATAAACAATGACAATACGTGGACACCAACTTTTAAAACAAAAGATCCTATTTGCTAGCTTTTTCTCTAACCCTTATTGAAAGAAACCACAATTTAAGCCACTCCTTGTCTTATTCCCAGACTAATTCTACTTGTGCTCTCTAAGTGATCCAGGGTCTCACATCCCCGAGGCCACTGTGAAGGCCCTGGGAACTCTGCCCTGGAACCTCCGACCACGCCGGCATCCTAAAGCTCTGGAGCTGGCAGTGCTTGAACGTTCAGGCTGCCAGCGGTTTCCTCCATCGTCACCTGGTTTGCCAGCTCCATCTCTCAGCCAGTTCAGGCAAGCACCAGGAGCGAAAATGAGAAGAGCAGTCTCTAGCATCTACTGTCGACACTGGGCTCTAAGCCCAGCTCTTCTCTTTCCTTTGTTTGTTTTTAACCAGAAGAAAAAAATAAAGAGGACAAGAAAAGTATCCCATTCTCTTTCCATCTTCCCACTGAAAGCATAAACTTCAGCACACACAATAGCTTTTCCTCCAGTCCTTCAAACAGAGCAAACTACAGGCCACACTGAAAAGTAATCAGCTTGTCTGTTGCTCTCCCATCTCTGCTGTTCAGCCTTATCCCCCAAACCAGTATTTTTCAGTCATGGATTCATTTCGTTAAACAGAAACCCAAGACATAACAAGGATGAACTTGCGACTGCTTTGTTCGACGGCAGGGCGGAGGGCTGCGCCCTGGCCGCAGCACCCCTCTGGGAGGGCCTGCCTGCATCTGTGCCCTTCGGGCGGCCTCGCCCTCGGTGAGGCTGGAAGTTTACGCCTGTGCAAAATGGGTTTCCTCCCAGGAACGGGCCGTCAGTCACACTGACTCCCATCTTTCATCTACAGGTAACAAACTAGAAAAAAAAGAAAGAATTTGGCCTTGTCATTTAAAAACCATCATCTGTAGAAAATATTCCAGGCAATGAATCACAGATACTCATGGTGTATTAAACCCTATCTGAGAGGCTCAGCTGGGGATAAGTAGGGATCTGTGATTTTAAGTCAGAGCTTTATATTTGTACAAGTTGATTTGCAGAGATAAAGAAGGACTTCGCGGGGGATGTGTAGCGCCTTCGCTCACCGCCTCCGTTCTGGGACCACTCCACCCATGTGAACGTGATGGCCCCTTCCCGGCAGCTCTCACTGAAACGCAGCAGGAACGTGCCAGGCTGCTGGTCCTTCAGGAGAGCGCGTTCCCGCTCCTTGCTGATGAAGCCCATGATGCACCTTGATGTGAGAGGGATGGAGGCATTTTGAGGTTCAGTTATGATTTTATTTTTCATGTTAACTTTCAAATCAAGATCACTAGAACCTGACAGAAGAACATAAGCTAAACATGAATAGGCTATTTTAGTTGATTTAAAATCCAATTGACACTTCAGGAAGGATTTCACTCATACATATATATGCTCATTAATATGGTACCAGGAGAATGCTATGGATGATCAATAAACACTTGCTGGATGAATGAGCCTTTTATTTGGGCCAGGAAAACGTCTGAATGTATGCATCTTTTACACTGGAGAAGACTCAAACAATACACACTCATATTCTAGCACTTCTGATCCAGTGAAAGCCTTTGTCGAAATATCAACTAATGTGGGGACTAAGTTCAATAGAAATAATTTACGGAGCTAAAAAAGTGTTTCCTTCCTTCCTTGAGGCAATAGGTTGCATGCTCAAGACATTTTTGTGGAATGAATGAATGCATAAAAGGCATTCAGAGTTTTTCAAATTTAGCTTTGAAAATACATATACATATACTATGAAAGTATCAGTTCAATCTTATGAGGTTCCACTATCACGAAGCCCTGAGGACACCCTGTAAGCATCACTTCTGTGAGATGCACACAAGTCTTGGCAACAGTGAAGTCTGTCTGGGTCAGGCGGGTGTCAGCTATGCGACAAGGGGAGTGTGTGCTGAAAGTACATTTCAAATCACATCTGTCAATGGCCCTTACCCATCATTCCAGAGAGAGAGCAGGTGTTTTTTAATGAGTTCAAGGATGCTTTCAATCCAAAGCCAGAAAGGAAAATTTTTATCATTTATATTTTCCTGCAAGTAAACATGAACACACATTAGGAACAAGGAAATCCAAAATAATAGTGACTCACCCTGCCTCCTCCCACCACTGGATTTTAATTTGCAAAGACTGCCTAGCTGCCAAAGCTGCACGCTGTCCTGTACTGAGCAGTCCCTCCCCTCTTACTGGTACCCAGACACCAAGCTCTCGATTTCCTTGGCCGCTTCCCTCTCCAAACAATAGCAAGCCAGCCAGGGAACGGCCTCCAGGGCGAATCAGAACAAAACCTGCGCTCGGACTAGTGAAATCCAGTAGCGCAAGCAAGCTCATCGCACTGTCTGGTGATTCCTTCCGACTGGTTCCTCTGCTTGAACTGGCTGGGGGAACTCATCTGGCTGCCAAGCCGTCTGCCCCGGCACAGAGCACACACATTTCTCATGGACAGGGCAAAAATGCTGCCACAGGGGGCCCGTGTGAGCAAACAGAAGGCTCATTTCGGATGTGAAAGAATGTTATCACCCAGGCAGGCGCTTCCTGTCAGACTCACACTTGGAGACCAACCTTCTGTGCTGAAGGAAAGTAAACAACTTGCCCTAGGGGTTCCACGGGGGAGGAGAACAAGCCAAAATAAGCAAGTAGTTAAGGAACTACCATGGTGAGAAATACGAGAACCTTGGCAAAGAGTAAAACGGACTCAGAGAAAATAAAACCCAGACAGTACCCACCTTACAGAACCTCGTCCACGGAATAAGACCATCGGGGCCAGCATTAGGACCTAAACAAATAAAAATAAGATTTTTCAGGAAACAGAAATCAATTCTGAAGCTTCGGCTGGACTGATTGCTTAGCTCTTGTGTTTGCTCTCAAAGAACAGGGCCAGCACCCAACAAAGGGAGGTTGTATGTACATGGTTGATATTCTCAGATACATTAGTGCTAATTAATTACACCTTCTGGAGACATCTCGGCGTGGTCCCTCCTGTGCAATGTTCTCCTTCACTTTCTCCCTCTCCTTCAATGGGGTCTCCTCCACCAGCGATCCTACAGTTTTTTTTTAAATTCAAACTAAGACCAAGATCATCCCTAGGTAATCTATTTAACTAGCATTTGATTTTATAAACTTGTTTTAGATACTAATTAGGCATTTCCCTCACTCCTTTTCTAAACAGGGCATGGGCCCAGAAAAGCCGATGAAAATCAAAAGCTGAGTGAGGGAGATGAGAGAGGGGAGGAAGCCTAGGGGTTGTGAGCTACACAAACGAATGCAGCCTAGGCCACCAGAGGTGGTGAGCCCATCTCTCCGCAAAGAGAACCACAAATAAGCTGATACAGACAGAAAAGATGTCTTTCTTAATTCTGACCAAATAAGAAGATAAAATGTGGCAATTTTTATTTTTTACTAAATAGCACAGGACATCCATGGTTACAGCTACCATTCAAGAGAAGGCACTGCTGTGAGCCATCTGGTTAGGGAGAGCCTACTGGCGCTTGTGATACATGCAGTTCTGCTGTGCAAAAAGCCAATCTGAGAAAAGGTTGCCTGTGGATTTTTAAAGAAATAGTGTAGATGCTCCCATTCATCGATGACCTTGAGACTAGTAGGTCTTTTATTTGCTTAGGGTGGTAGACTAATCGATCTATGGCGTTAGCTACTGAAAAGGAATTATCTACTATGGCTGGGACCTGCCCAGTCAGGTAAAACTGCTGGTCAAGGGGCATCACGGTGTGGACAGTGTCTCCTACCTGGGCCACCTGAGGCAGAGCCTTTGGTGTGTGCTATGCTGTGGGCACTCCAGGACCTTATTCTTCCCACATTAGGGACTTTTTTCTCTCCAAGGTTACAAAGACTTCACTTTTCTCATCAAGGAACTTATTTTAGAAACAAGTAATATATTTTACACAATGCAAAAATCTTTCTCTTAGGAACCCTGCTCAGAAATATTAACTGAGATAATGGGAAGTGATGCATTTCAATCTTTTATCAGGTCGATATCTCTTTCAAGGTGAGAAAAAATGCAATGCCGACTCAGTTATAATAAGCTGTAGCTGGAAAAGCCAACAGAGTTCAACATTCTTCTTCTTTGAAGGAAATAGGGAGCAACGAGGAGAAAGGAGCAAGTAGAGAAATTTTCTTAAGTTTCCATTGTTATATACATAAAAAGTGAAGATGCTCATACCAAGAAGCTTCTCTCCCAGCATGCTGAGCTGGTCTACATTGAGACCTCTTTTGGTGACAGAAGAAAACTGCCAACTCAGCACCTCTGAAAGCTGAGACCATCGTGCACAAGGCGGGTTCAGGAAGAAGGACAGATTCTAGAGAGAAAAGGCCCAAAAGTTAATGGCTCTTGAGAACCACCAGTCACAAGCTAGGCACTAAAACATGGGCCTGCCCTAAAGCTCAGTCCCAGTTTCAATGACACACAGAAGTTTTCACAGTAGGCAAGAGAAGTATGGTTGATTCTCATTATTTGCAGATACACACCTATGAATTCATCTACTCCCTAAAATTGACTTGTCACTCCAAAATCAACACTCATGGCATTTTTGCACTCACCCGTGGTTGTGCCTGTGCACAAAGTGGTGAAAAATTTGAGTCAACCAACACTTTCCAGCTGAGGTCAAACAAAGTGGCACTCTGCCCTCTTGTTTCATCTCTCATAGGATAAAGAGTGTCCTTTCTGTGGTCTATATAAATGGTGCCATTATTTTGCATTTTTGTGTTGTCTTGTTGGTGATTTTGTGGTTTACAATGGACCCCAAGTGCAGAAGGCTCTCTAATGTTTCTGAGCACAAGAAGGCCATCATGTGCCTTAAGAAGAAAATACATGTACTAGATGAGCTGTGTTCGGGCATAAGTTACAGCGCTGCTTGCTGGTCATGAGGTTGATGTTAATGAACCAACGCATATGTCAGACTAGGCATCTTTAAATAGTCACTCACGTACAGAAGGTTATGTATTAACTGGCTGACAAAAGGTTGTGACCAGGGGCTTGCAGGAACCTACCCCCATATTTAGGGTTCAGTATTTGCTAAACCAGTGTTCACAGTGACTAAGGGACTTGAGTACAGTAAATAATGAGAATCAACTGTAATTAATCAACAGTGTGTATGCACACTCTAAAAATGAGCATGCTTGTTTAGTGGATGTATACGTTTTAAAGAAATTACAATAAAGAAACTTTTCCACAATAGAAGTTGTATTAAATCATCTATTGCCTGTGCTTATTCACACATACAGAAAATCATAATTCTCATATGGAACACATACCCACGCTTCACTCTTCCAGAATTACTCAAGATCCTTGACAATGAACTTGAATTATGCCACTTGTCCCTCAACATCTGGCCCTTAGGGGCTCTCTTGGATATGCAGAGGCTAGAGCATGGGGTCACTGGTTACCCCCGAGTACAAAAGCAGATGTGTTGTCCATACCCTGGGCTCCGTCATCAGCATGTTGTACCACAAGATAGAGGCCCAACCACTCGGGAGCTGGCTGACGTTGGAGATCACCACGACGGGCAGAGAGGTAGTCTGAAAGATGACAAAGACCTTGAAATCCTCTGAATCACAGATATATCAGCTTGAGATCACTGTGCAGCCTCGAAACTAGGCAAGGGATTATTTGTAAATGTGCATATATTTCATACTTGAAAATTAAAAATGTAAAGTTATGTTCTTTTGCTCATTATTTAATTTGTTTTTGATACATTTTTCAGTTAAGAAATGTCTCAATGCTTCATATAAAAACTAACATAGGATAGGCTCAACCGAAACACTTAGTGTATAGGATTTGAAGGTTAATTCAATTATTTAGCTTCATAAATCATTAAATTAAGATAGTGTTAGCTGGGAAAGATCATCTTTTTACCAATTAGGTAAATATCTCTAAAGCAAAAATTAAGAAATAAAAATACATGTAACAGTTAAAAGTAAAAAGAAATAAAGTTTTCCACATCTGGATCATGCAAGTCTTACCTCAAGGTCAATGACCAGACCAGGCTGGCATAACTGGGTTTCAAAACTAAGGGAGTGAAGCTCTTCAGTAACAATGAGAGGGCCCTTGAAAGAAAAAAGAGGGGAAAGGAGCAGAACGGGTCATTCACGAATCCTGCAGCTGTCAAGAGTCTAGTAAGCACTACAACAGCCCGTAGAAAGTCTGGGCCCAACCGGCTGCAGTTCAGAAAAAGACTAATTTTTCATCATCTATCCCAGATTTAATTGGATTATTACAAATATCTTGGTGTTCTCTCGAAAATAAGATTTCTGAAATTATGGCAAGGATTACAGACTAAGGGACAGAAATGTCGATAGGGAGATAGCAACTTCTAAGTGGTTTATCCGTGTGACCTAAACCTTCCTGGCCCTCAGCTCTGCTGGGCCTCCAGGGCCACACCAGGAGTTGGCTACACACCTCCAGCTGGTGTGATTACCTACCTGAAAGGCTGATCTGTATAAGCCTGGAGGATGATAAAGTTCCACCTTGACTAGGGTGGAACTGTTACTGTTGTCCAAGTGCCTTCTACATATTAGCTCATGTGAGCATCACAGCAACTGAGAACCAGAGAAGTGCAGCTGCTACCCCTGCTTACAGGAGAGGGCACTAAATGAGGTCAAAAAAGTAGTAAACGTCCGAATTAGGGCCAGAGAATGGCGTGTCAGCACTGCCCAGGCCCGTGCCTGTCCCCCTGTTCCCCACGACCTCCACTGGTTGTGGTGAGGAAGGATGGCACACTATAACAATCCACACCACAACAACTACAGACTCTATTTTGTCCCTGTCCATAGTTCATTTTTGGATGCATCTCAGACATAACTCCTCAGGGATCTAGCTCTAAAAAAGAAACGAACAGAAAGACCACATCCTGGGGTAGGGAGTGCAAGGGCAGGACACCCTTCTCGGTACACTTGGTTTTCTGCATGGCAGTCAGAACAACTAGCCTCTAGTTCCTCTGACAGTACTCCCTCTGCACCCCTAGCTAAATCCTGCAGACTTCCTGTGATTCGATGTCTTCCCCTGTGAGCTGTGAGTAATGCAGAGGCACAACATCATACCCACTCCGCTGAGCTGTCTGGGAGCCTCTAATCAATGTGTGTGCAAAACCATAAAGCACAAGTGAAGAGTGTTTTTACTGCTATGACAAACACACCAAGTCCCCAGACACATTCACTGCTCTCTGCTGCTGGGTCTGAATGCCTGTGCGAGGAGTCCCGAGCCACCAGGGTCCTGAACCAACCACACTGGACACACCTGCTGACTAGAGACAGACTCTCACCTCATTGGTTCTGTTGCCAGCATTCTTCTGTTCCTTCAGTTGCTATAAAACAAGAAACCATCTCAGTAAACAGCACTATCTTCAAAACGGCTATTTTCATGTACAAGTCAATCCAAAGTCAGGACTTAGAAAGCATGAAGAATGTGAAATTATTTTCAG